>JAJLXO010000443.1:0-14553 GCA_030571375.1 Botryozyma mucatilis | reverse complement strand
AAAAAAAAAAAATGAACAAAACTAACAATTGTATTGTCAAAATTATACAACAAAAAATTAGTGTGATTTGCGTACTATATTAAAAATAAAGTAAAATAAATTTGTGTTTTATATTGAAAAAAAAAAACAAATAAAAAATCTCAAAATGATTTGATATTCAAAACCACAAATACAAAGTATAATTTGACTAAATATTTAAATTACATGATTTTAGAGTTCTATAAATATCTAAATAATATAAACAATTATATATCAGAGTCAAATAGAAAACATTTAGTAAAATATGTATCCTATTATATAATTTCTATAATTTTCAACTACGTTGTAATCATATAAATGTACGAAAAAAAAAAAAAAAGAAAAAAAAAAAAAATATTTTTAATATAAAATGTTACCATAACAGAATAAGAATATGAATTCCCTCCTAAACATGATATTACTTAATATAATTTAACTGTTGTAAGTAGTAAACCCTTATCGGGATAGAAACAAAAAGGTAAGCATTAATTTACTTACATTCTTTACAATTTATGTATGTATGTATGTATGTATGTATGTTTTCTTTTTTTATTATTTTAATAAAATATAATATAAACAAATAACTGTAAAAAAAATATATATATATATAAACATATAATTTAATCGTACATTTATTTTTATTATTTCTATATTATACTATCCTTTTACTAAACTTCATTCAAATAGGAATTTAATTCAAATTGACGCATTTGAGAAACCTTGAAAACGGCCCAAAATACTATTAACAGTCTCAGATCTCCATAGATACACATAAAAATGAATATAAATAACTAATTCTTAGCATCAAATCAACCAATCGAAACTCAGATTACTGAGTATAAATTAATTTAGCATTGTAAACGCATCGTATTTATAGAAATAAGAAACTATTGGCGAAAAAAGCAAATCACGTGGATAACTTACATTAACCCTAATGCACTATTTATGTATTGTTTATTTATTATTATTTTTGGGTTTGCTTAAACAAAAGATGAAGGAAATTCCATAAAATTTTTTTGTTTTATATTTATTAATTAGTTAATTTATTAATTTATTAATTTATTAATTTATCAATTTATTTTGTTATTAATGCTTATATTTTAATAATTTAGTTATTTTTTTCTTAAATTTCAAATATGTTTTTCATTTAACACAAAAATTCCAAGATTTGTTAGTGTTTCGTCACTTATTTTTTACCAACTTAATATTTATTTAAGAGGAATTTTATTTAATTTATTAAATCATTCAGTTTGATTGATTTAGTTTATTTTCGAATAGTTATTAATATTATTAATATTTTACTATTTAAATAAATTCTTATTTATTAATTATTAATTGATTTTTCTTTTTTTTTTTTTTTTTTTTTTTTTTTTAGAATTACTTGACGAATAATTGTTTTGTGTTTAGTATAAAGAGCGGGAAATAGAAAACAACTAGAATTTAGAATTTATTAATTAAAACAAGAATAATTTAATAATCGATATAATTATAAAAATTAAATAACAATAATAATAAAAAATAATTAAATAGATTAAATAAATGGATGAACCAATTCATGAACTAAAAGAAGAAATTAAAAAAATCCCCACTTCTAAAAAAAACTTCTGGGAGGATGTAAAAAGAATTAAAGAAACATATTTCACTTTCATTATTTGGCATTATATTTACATTACTTCTTTATCTATAATTGCTTCAATTTTTCTTTATGGGAAAAGAAATATTAAATATATTGATGCCCTTTTTATGGGTGCTGCTGCTGCTACTCAGTCTGGTTTAAATACTGTAAATCTAAATGATCTTACTCTTTTTCAACAAATGTCAATTTTTACGATACCTTTATTTGGAAATCCCATTTTTATAAATTCAATGGTTGTTGTTGTAAGATTGTATTGGTTCCACAAAGAGATGAAAGATGTAGTTTCAAAATCAAAATTTTATAGAAGAATTCGCCGTGCTATGACTTTATCGGCATTTACTGGCACTACTACAATAGATCAGGCTGAAGAAGGTAATATAAATAACAAAAATTTCAATTTTTCACATAAAAATGATTCAACTCATCAAGATGACTTTGATGGCACAAACTCAAGTAAAAAAAAAGGACTTTTTAATTTATTTCATTCAAAACCACATTCCTCTGGTACATCAAGCAACAATATTAATTATTTAGATGTAAATTACAACCAGAAAAACAAAAACTCTAATGCTTCAGGATCTTCATCAGTTTCATCATTGCGCAGCGATATAAATAGCAATGGATTACAAGGATTATCTGTAAGAGGTGCACATGGGAGAGAATTTCAAATCATTCCAAGAAATGATTCTAATGCTGGACCAATTATAGTTGAGGAGTCTGAAACAGACGATCAAAAAATATATGGAACCCCTAGCACATATTCCGAAGACGAACCCGTTCAAAGCATGCGTCCCTCTTTGAAAATGTCCAATTCCTCGGCTTCTACTTCTAGTACAGATGAAATAAAACAAAACTCACCTGGTTCTCCCACATCAATTACTTTTCAACAACAGCAATACCAACCGAGTAATCCTGATAAATCCGTCCCAAAACAAAATAATACTTATTACACACCGAATGGTTCTTTTTCCCCAATTGAAGGTGCATCAAATTTAGTAGATGATTCTCCGAATATTTCTAAAGAGGAACATTTACAACTCCAACCTGGGATACCACAAGCAAGAAAATGCAAACCCGAAGATCTTGTACAAAAAAAACAGCCAGAATTTTACAACTCAGATGGGAATTTTGTTCCTGTTGAAGGTGTTAATAACCTTGTCAATGACTCTCCCAATGTTTCCGCCCATTTTAAAAAAGACGCGAAAAACTCGCCCAAGCAGGTTTCAGGAAGTGCAAATGAAAATAAAAACTCTGAAAACAAAAAAAATTTAGACTTTCCCAAAGATGCTGCTCAGATACTTATAGAAGGGGAACAAAGAAATCCTTCGATTGCTGAAAATTTTTCTTTAGGTACCGATCCACATTCAGTTTCTAAAGGATCTGGATTGAATCCACCAAACTCTTCTTCACAATCTCAAGGCATTCATTTCGGCCCTTTGCCAGTTCCACCACGACATGATAATATGCAAACTTCATATGATGAGTTGTCTCGAGAACAAACTTCAAATTATCCGACTAGCCCACCTATTATTACTACTACAGATCCTGTCGCTGCTGGGGAAGGAGGCGGTTTTTTAGCTCGTAGACGTTCTATAGACTTATCGGAAGGTCCTCCACTTGTAATAAAAGGTCCTAGAGAACGTGAACTTGAATTTGCCAAATTACAAAGGCGTGCGAAATTATTGTCCAAAGCTGCAGAAGCTGATGGTGATGACGAAGTAGAATACAACAATGTAATTACTCCAACAGTTTCCAATGCTTCTGCTTCTTCTGCTAATTATCATAGAAATTCTTCCAATAAGAAGCGAAAATATATACAAAAAGGTGCAGATCAATTAAAAGGATTTCAGTCTAGCGCTAGGAACATTTTATTTCATAACAAAGGAGGCGGAAGTTCTCACACAAATACGTATACAAACATGCACAATGATAGTTTGTCAAAAGATAATACTACATCTGGGAATATCAATGGAAACAACTTATATGATTCAAACAATACAGATTCGTTTCGTTTATCTTCACAAAAAGCACCCACTGATACGCCGATAGTTCTCACTTCAATTTTGCATTCATCTTTATTCGATGACAATAATGAGGATGCTTATGCAAATGATCATGTGAAATTCAATATGCAAAAAAATAAAAATTTGTCATTGCTCGGGGCTTCTAAGGAAAATGCACCAGATTCTCAATTAGACTTAAACAGAGGGAAGTATCACACAACTGACATATCAACTGATTTATATTTTAAAAATGAAAAAAATAAAAATTCTACTGGACTAAATCGTAGGATGTCAACGTCTTCTAATCCAAAAATTAAATCCAGAAGTTTATCTGAAGGTGTTAATCGGAATCACGATGATCATCAATTTAGACTAATGCATCTTTTACATCCTATAACAAGTAAACTTAGTCGTCATGCTGCAACTATTGAAAGAGCATTTACAAATATGTCTATTGGCCATACTATGTCTTTTTCTTCTTCAAAGTATACTAGTTCTCGCCTTCCTTATCTTTCATATGCACCTACTATTGGTAGGAATTCAAGATTTTTGGGTCTTACTGATGAAGAAAAAGAAGAGCTTGGAGGGGTGGAGTATAGATCGCTAAAAGTATTATTAAAAATTTTAGTTGGATATCAAGTTGGCTTTTTCTTGCTAGGGATTGTAATATTTCTTCCGTATGGTTTTAAAAATCATATGCGATCTTATGTGGAATCTTGTGGAGTTTCTCCTGCGTGGTGGTCTTTCTTTACTCAAAATATGGCATTTACAGATTCTGGGTTTACATTGACACCTGATTCAATGCAAAGTTTTAATAAATCTATTTACATTTTACTCTGGATGAGCGTTTTAATTATAGCTGGTAATACTGGATTTCCAGTTTTACTTAGATTCATAATATGGATTTCTAGTGCTTTTTCACCATCTGAAGGAGCATTATATGAAAGCTTACGTTTTCTACTTGACCATCCAAGAAGATGTTTCACCTTGTTATTTCCGTCAGTTGCTACTTGGTGGCTTTTCACGATTTTAGTTGCATTAAATCTTATTGATCTAATTATGTTTATTATTTTAGATTTTAATAATGCTATAATAAAACCACTTCCTAAAGGAATACGTGTACTTGATGGATTTTTTCAGGCTGTGTGCTCGAGAACTGCTGGATTTACAGTGGCAAATCTTTCTTTATTGCACCCTGCTATTCAAGTTTCTTATATGATCATGATGTATGTGTCTGTATACCCTGTAGCTATATCAATTCGAAGAACAAATGTTTATGAAGAACAAGCTTTAGGTGTTGAAGAGGACGATGAAGAAATGGATGCAATGGCTCAAAATGGAGAGGCGCATCATAGTTTTGTTTCTGCTCATTTAAGGCGACAATTATCTTATGATTTATGGTATGTGTTTTTGGGTTTGTTTATTATTTGTATTATTGAAGGGGGGCGTTTATCTGATCCAAATGATCCTTCTTTTAATATTTTCACAGTTTTATTTGAAATTGTTTCGGCCTACTGTACTGTTGGGCTATCTCTTGGTTATCCAGGAGTAAATCCCTCATTTTCTTACGAATTTAGAACATTATCTAAATTAGTTATTATAGCAATGATGATTAGAGGTAGACATCGTGGTTTGCCACATAAAATTGATCGGGCTGTTATGTTATCATCTTTGCATCAAAATTTAACGCGAACTGGTACAGATTCTACTCATCCTAGGCATAGGATTCGAAGATACAGGACAGGCGAATTCAATAGGTTTGCAAGTCTAAATGGATCGAATACATCTAATAGCAGTAGACAGGGAATTCGCGATCTTTTTCATGATAAGATTTATAACCGTAGTTTTGGCAAAAATGATTCAATCAACTATGGGGATGAAAAAAAAAATGAAGTTTTCTCAAATCAAGATCAAAACGATTTTTCATATTCTGGATACCAGTATGAAACTCCTACTGTTCGACATGTATCCAACGGATCTTCTTCAAGTGGAAATAACATTTACAAAAACAATGGAGGATTAACTGGAATAATGATTAACTCTCATTCAGACGCAGAAAATAATAAAAATGATAATTACACTATAAATGAGAATAATGATATTAATAATCACAATATTGTCAACAAAGATATGAACTCTGGGAATAATATAGCAACTACCACGACAGCTAATTTAAGTTCTGGGGGTGAAAATTTATCTCGACGTACTTTCAAAACAACAGCATCATCTTAGAATTATTTATATTTAAGAATTTTACGATGTGTATTCTTATTATATGTATTTTTACGATTTTTTTACTTTTATTTTGACAATAAGGCTTTTATCTTTTTACAAAGTCTACTTGTTTGTTTAATGTTTAATGTTTAATGTTTTGTGTTTAATGTTTTTTTTTTTCCTTTTTTATTTAATTTTTTTTTTTTATGGATGTATTTTGTATTTTTTTTTTAGGATCTTCATAAAATGGTTTATTTTTTTTTTACTTGTTTATTTTACATTTTTAATTTTTTCTTCTTGTTTGGACTTCATTGTTATTTATAGTTGATTATTGCTTTTTTATTGGTTACTGTTTTATCATTTTAATTTTTTTTTGCTTTTTTTGCTTTTTTTGCTTTTTTTGCTTTTTTTGCTTTTATTTTTTATTTTTTATTTTTTTCATTTTACTTTATTAAGGGGTGGGAATTTTAAAAGTATACGTACACGTTTGAATATTAATTTCACTATAAATATTATCACATTTAAATCTTAATAATTAATAATGGTTCTAGAAGTTACGCACATATTAAACTAAACTGTATATCAACTGTATTTTAAAAACCGTTAGATATACATGTTTGGATTACATCAATAATTTATAAATTTTATGTATTTACAAATATATTCTATTGCTTTCATTTAATAATAAACAAATACGTCATTGAATATTATTAATTGATTCATGTAATGCCTAAGTAGATATTATATTAAATATTATTATAAATTCTATGATAGATACACTATTTTTAATAAAAATTTTTTTATACATCTAACTAATATTTATAGTAATAAAAACTGTGTTTAGGGTCAACATGTAAAAACACTACTTCATTAGGAAATCTAATTGTATTGATTACATAATATTTTAAATAGAATAATAATAATTTATTTATTTAGAGCACCGCCTTATCTATACCCTAACAGTTTCATTAAAAAAAATATTAATAACAATTAGTTAATTATGAAATAAGGACGAGGTCTAGGATTTCCACAAGATCTCATCGGTATATATTATCTACAATTATTTACTTAATAAGTATATAGATTTATCATAAACTTTATTATAATTTATTATACTTTATTTTACTTATAAATTAAATTATTAATTTACTCAACCATTCACAACTTATTATGGGGAAAAGGGCATTATCACATTTTTGCATGGATCATGGAGTATAAGACGAATAAATAAAACGTTCAAAAATCCTATATATATGTTGTCATGGTCACACATACTGTTTTATTTTCATTTCCCTTTATTTTTTTCTCCCAATTCATACGCACTTTATGATAAAAACGTTGCGTCACATTAATTGTTTCTTTAAAAGAAAATAATGGAAAAATATATTTACTAGGGCTAAAAAAAAAAAAAAAAAAAATAAATAAATAAATAAATAAATCATAAATAAATAGATTAGGGTAACTAATTTAGTTTGGTTGTCTCTAAAGTTAGAATTAATATTCAACAAAATAGTAAATTTGTAAATTTGATGTGGATTATATAATTATTAATTATTTAATGTAATAATTAATTAATCAAATTAAGAATTATTTATTTATTTATTTATTTATTTATTTATTATTTGTTACTATAAAATAAAATAGAATAAATAATATCAAAATAAAATATAATAAAATAAAATATAATAAAATAAAATATAATAAAATAAAATATAATTAATTAACTTTTTATACTATTTGTTTATTATACGTATTAGAAAAACGGATGAAACAATCGATGATGAAGTAAGAGTTAGAATTATATTTTGAATTTATATATAATAAATAAATATTAATATTTAAAAAAGCAAATTTAAAATTATTTATTTAATTTAATTAATTTAATAATTTTAATAATTTTAAGTTTGCTTTTGTGATTTATTTATTTAATAATCTTTTTGTTTTGTTTTGTGTTATTTTCTTTTTTTAATAGTATTAATGTTGGGTATTTTTTTTTTTATTTTTTTTTACATATAAAGTTCAAAGAAAATTAACTTTTTTTTTTTTTTTTTTTTTTTTTTTTTTTTTTTTTTTTTTTTTTTTTTTATAGGAAATAAAGCAAATATTTATAAATTATTTTGTTTTTAATATTCATTTACTTGTGAAATTGCTTTTTTTTTTCTTTTTTTAAATAGTTCAGACCTCGATTTTTATCTTCAAATGAGACTACGCTTTAATTTAAAATGGCTAGAGTTTTTAATTCCAACACGGAAAAACATACTATTATTTCCAACTTTGACAAATAAAAGTAATCAACCAAATTTAAACAATAATATTAATCATAATGATATCGATAACAATAATAATGAAATTAATGACAATAATAATGACAAAGAAAATAATTTCAAATTTAATTATAAAAATTCCAATAAAATAAGCATAAAAGAAAAAATAAATTCTGTTTTTCCAGTATGGATCGGACTAAGAATGCAACTCATTTTTTGGGTTCTCTGCTGCGTTTTAATTTCTTTAGCTGTAGCATGTGGTGTTATGTATTATAAATCAGAGTTGACCGTACGTGAACTAACATTAGAAAAACTTCAAATGATGGCAAGCTTCAAATCATCTCAATTAGCTTCAACTGTAGATATTATGACGGATAGTGTTAGACTTATTACATATAAATCAACAATTAGAACTGCTTTATTTGCTCATACTATTTCTTCCTATAGTAGTGATGACACTTCATTTGAAGACCAAGTAAGAGGTGTTTTACAAACCTATTTGTCATCAAATGATAATTCCGTACAAGCAGTAGTATATGATGAAGAATTAAATGTCTTTGTAAATGCAACTAGTCAGTATGCTACTCATGGAGTAGTTGATGTTTTACCTGATTCTCTTTTTCCTTTAGCTCCAGGTAACATGATTCCTGTGGTTTTAGAAGACAATGATGGAATGATTTTAGGTCCTGTACCAAAATCTGGTGATACAATATTGGCTGGTAATAAATATTCTGTTACTAAGCGAGTTAGCAATAATTTATATCATGAATCTGATGCTTCATTTTATCTTTCAATAACATTACCTATATTCAATACATCATCTACATATAATCAAGCGATCGGCCGTAAATCAGGAATATTAGGATATTTATCTGTTTCTTTTGAAGCAACCAGTTTACTATCTACTTCATCTGATCAATTAGGAATGGGTTCAAGTAGTAGAATTTTACTTGCAGAACCTGTAGGAGTTATTGAGAATAGAACTGATTATTTCATTTTTTTAGAACAGAAAAGATTTGTAAATACTTCTTCCGGAGATATGCATGATGGTTTAGTGGTTTCAGAGCCTTTTGAAACAAATAAATCTTTTGTACAAAACGCATTTAATGGAGGGTCAGGTTCGTATTTTAAAAATAATTGGCCTTTATCTTCTGGTCTTGCCGTAGGATATGCGCCAGTAAATGTCAATTATGTTCAATGGGCTTCTGTAATATCAACTGATCGTCATAATCTGCTAAGTCCGATTCGTGAACTAAGGGATACTGCTTTATTGGTTGCTTTTTGTCTTGGATTCGGTGTCAGTGTAGCTACCTTTTTAATTGCGCACATGAGTATAAAACCACTGATACGCTTGCGTGATGCTATTGCTCGAACAAGATTTATGGGTGATGATGATACAACTTTGTATTATAAAGATGATGGTATTGATGATAAAAACTCAATTTCATCGAGTTTTAATCATGATATATGTTCAATAAATATAAAGAAGAATACTTACGATTCAAATGAAAGCAATCACACCACTATTAATCATTCTCAGAGTACAAAAGAATCAGACAAGGATATCGAAAAGGAAAGAAAAGGAGGTAATATAGATAATAATGAAAAAATTGATCATAGATATCAAAAAGAGGAAAATGATGAAGATGAAGAAATGAAAAGCGACTCATTCTCAAAAAATGATACAAATAAAGAAGAAATATCTTTTCCCTGGAAAATACCAAAAAATTCTAACTCTGATGATAGATCTATTAGAAACTTTCACAAGCTTCCAACAAGACTAAAGAATAATAGAGGCCTTGGTTCTGGAAGTAGAAGTAGAAGTAGAAACATATCTAAACTTCAAAATAATGACACGAGTATAGATAAAAATATAGATGAATGCAATTTTTTTGGATACCGATATAAAAACACTTGCTCAAATAAATCATTCGCTGTAAAAAAATGTGTGGCTAAGTTGTTTGGTATAAAACTTATTAATTCAGATGATCAAGAAAGTGGTGGGCTACAGTATTTTTTAAAGCATAATGAGAAACCAAAGTTTGTTAGACATGAAATAACTGAACTGACTGTAACTTTTCATAATATGATTGAAGCGTTGCAGCAACAATATGGTACTTTAGAGCAACAAGTTTACAGAAGAACCAGGGCTCTTCAGGAAGCGAAAATGCAAGCTGAGGAAGCTAGAATACTTGCTGAAAATGCAAATGAAGCAAAAACTACCTTTATTGCGAATATTTCACACGAGATTCGAACACCACTAAATGGAATTTTAGGAATGACGGCTGTACTTATGGAAGATCCAACAATAAATTCTCCAACAAAAACTTCTTTATCATTAATTGCAAAATCTGGTGAATTACTATTAAATCTTGTTAATGATCTTTTAACGTTTTCTAAAAATCAATTAGGACAAGTGGCACTAGATGAACGAGAATTTAATATGTATGATCTAACAAATCAAATATTTCCAATGTTTTTAAAACAAGCCAATATATCTAAAATACATCTTTCAATTTTTACCAAACCCAATATTTTTCCATACGCAAAGCTTTATGGTGATCCTAATAGATTGTTGCAAATTGTAATTAATCTTGTTTCTAATGCATTAAAGTTTACTCCTAAAGATGGATCAGTTACAGTTAATGTGGTTTGCAAACGTATGCCATCAAACTATGAGAAAATTAAAGAAAATAATGCACTTAACTTAGTAGGTAATGGTGAAGACAATGATTATTCATTATATGAAAAACGCTATTATGACAAAAATATAGGGTTTAACAATCGATACTCAGATGGGAAACGAGAAAATTTCATTAAACTTAGTGCGTCTGGTCACGTTGATGCATATGGGATAGAAGGTCCCACAGGAACCGATCTCTCATATAACACATCTGATTCTAGATCTTTTTCGTCGCATCGTCAAAAAGTATTTTCTTTCATTCAAAACAATAAATTTGTTTCATACTTTAATTCTTCTCCACATAATTCTAATCAAAACTTTAACCATTCTTCATCTCCTTCAATAAAGTTTGGACGAAGAAGAAGAACAACTGACTCAGATATTATATTGCCAAATAAGCATGAAAAAACTTCTAAGAAATATCATCAAGGATATGATACAAATAACTTAGATGAAAACTACGATATAGTAGATAATATTAATCATAAATCTATTCTTGGTTTAGATAAAAGTAGTAGATCTAATCCGACAATAAATCTTTTTCATAATTCTCAACCTGAACTTTTCGAGAGAAACACTCGCACTACAGACATAGCTGTTCCTTATAATGGACTTTTCTCCTATCGGAAAAACATCTCCCCTGGATTCCAGAAAACAGATTTACGTATTAATACCGATTCAGACATCAAATTATCATCTCCAAAAGATGTCCATAATAGAGAATTAAGTGGGAATAGTAATACAATTAACCATGAGGGTTCAAATTCTCAGGTTTCGCCTTCCATTTCTTCAAGAACTATTGGCATTGAAAGAAAAATGTCAAAAGCACTCCATCATAGCTTAAGTTTTGGCTCGCGGAGAAAAGGTATAAATAAGAGTTCTAATGATGAAAATAGAAAATCAAATTCTTACAGTTTAGAAGATGGTATTAATATTATAACAACCCCATTTTCGATTAAAAGTGATGATGGACAGTACGAGAGACGTGGCGGAGAGATTAAAACTGAAAGTGTAAATGAGGCAAATGAAAGACTTAACATGATTCTTGAAGGACATAATGACGTAAAAAATGGCAATAATGATTTTAGTAAGTATAATGGATTAAAAGGAAAAGAAAACGAGAAAATCGGATTAAATACTGGAACTCCAAAATATGATGATGACTTTTATATTAAGTCGAAAATAAATGATAAAATTATTGCTGAATCTTTTATACATGATAAGATACGAGATAATGATCATGTAGTCAAAAGTGAAAGTGAAAATTATATTAATGCTTTGGCTAGTTGTGGACCAAATGATATGGTATCTCAGGATGGAGATATAATACACCCAGGCGAAGATTGCTTACTGGTAATTGAAGTTCAAGATACAGGAGTTGGAATAGCAAAAAATCTTCAAAGTCGTATATTTGAAGCTTTCGTTCAAGGGGATTTATCACTTTCTAAAAAGTATTCCGGCACTGGACTTGGTCTAGCCATCTCTCGACAGCTTGCCCGGATGATGCATGGAGATATAAGTTTGGTGTCAGCACCAACAGAAGGTAGCACGTTTACATTGAGTGTTCCTCTTAAATTTTTAGGAAAGTGTGAAAATATAAAAGATGACATTAACGATAAAAATTGTATATCTACCGAGAAGGTTATCACGGAGAGTAATGAGGAATTTTTACAAAATGGGTTGGATCAAAATAATTTTGATGAAAACAATGGCCATAAATCAGGGAAAGTCAATGTATTTAAAATATCAGAAGAAAATGAAATTAAAGGGGAAAAAAATGAAAAGGGAATGGAAAAATATAATAGAACGTGTAATTATAACACAAATAACTTGAATAAAGTTGGTGATGTAGAAAATAAAAGCAAAAAAGATGGAGTTAAAAATTTTGGAAACAAGACATATGATGACAAGATAATGGACGAAAAGATAAAAGATAATGGTGAATCATGCTCATCGAAAGACTTGAAATTGGAAGACAATAGACATAGTTATATAGAAGAATTTAATAATGACAAAATCTCAATTCGTTCTAGCCGCTCGTTGGTTTCATTAATTTCTCTACGAGATGATATACCTCCTTCAAGGTATCGAATCATTGGATATTCAGATCCATACTTGATGGAAATTCCTGATGAAGAAAATGTTAAAAATAAGCCGGAAGATGAAGACAAAACAGTTTTAAGTGAGGAAAAAGCGAAGGATGTTAATAAAAAGTCCAAAGAACAAGATGAAGTTAAAAAACAACTTGAGGAAAAGGAAATTATAAATGACAATATATTTAATGATAAAACAAAACCAGTTACGGATTTGATAAAGAATGATTCTGAGAAGAATAAAGAAATACGGATTTTAGTAGCTGAAGATAATATTGTGAATCAACAAGTTATCGTAAGAATGCTAAAGCTGGAACACATTGATAATGTGAGTATTGCTAATGATGGTAATGAAGCATTGAATATTGTTTCAGAACTAAGAAAAAATGGGTTTGATGAGTTTGATCTTGTACTTATGGATATCCAAATGCCAGAATTGGATGGATTACAAACATCACGTCTATTACGTAAGAATTTTAAGTACAAGGGACCGATAATAGCATTAACAGCATTTTCTGATGATTCTAATGTTAAGGAATGCTACGAAGCTGGCATGAATAGATTTCTGTCTAAACCAGTAAGAGTTGGGCAACTACGTGATGTTTTGAAATCATATTTAGAGAAAAATTAGGAGTTTATGTGTACGTGTGTGTATTTACTTTTTATGTATTACGATTACTACGATTTAATATAATAAACCTGTAATGAGATTAAATAATTGTTTGTTATTTGTTATTTGTTATTTGTTATGTATTTGTTATGTATTTGTTATGTATTTGTTATGTATTTGTTATGTATTTGTTATGTATTTGTTATGTATTTGTTATGTATTTGATATGTATTTATTATTGGTGTGTTATTTATTGTATTTTATGTATTTGTTATTTGTTTTATTTTATGTATTTGTTATGTTATGTTTTGTTTATTTATTTATTTATTTATTTATTTATTTATTTATTTATTTATTTATTTATTTATTTATTTTCAACTATTGGGACGTGATTGCAAATAAGCAGAGGGTTAAAGCGATAGTTGAGGCTCAGCTCAATTGTTATAACAACAAATTTGAGCTGATTATATAATTATACGCTTTTCATTTTAAACAGGGATAGTCTTAGGAAGCATTTATATATACTATTACTAATCCGTATATACTATGTATTTACAGAGAACACATAAAAAATTTTTTTTTTTGCAAATTAATTAATTCCAATCATTTTCAGGAGTTGCAGCTATGGAAAATAAAAAATAAAAAATATTAAATAAAATTGCTTACATTGTTGCTTAATTAATTGATGTGGTATAGTAATAAATTATTATACTGCATTAATTTAACGTTTATTGTTTTTTTTTTTTTTTTTTTTAAATAATAGTAAGAAGATTTATTTATTTATTTATTTTTTTAAATTTTTAAATAACATTAATAAGCGAATAAATAGTATAAAAATAACTATTGTAATATAATAAAATTATTATACGATATTATAAGAAAAGTATATATATATATATATATTTTTTTTTATTTTTATTTTTTTTTTTCGTATTTACATTTATTTACATTTTATAGGTTATTTTTAGTTTAAATTTAGTTATTTTTTTTTACAATTATTTAAATTATTTAAATTACTTTTTTTTTTTTTTT
>JAJLXO010000442.1:7500-14574 GCA_030571375.1 Botryozyma mucatilis | reverse complement strand
CTAAGTTCTTTCTTCGAAAGAACTAATCCTCAAATCAACATGAACCTCATAATTCAGGAGACATGAATTGAGGACTTTAGATAAACTATATATAGCTTAATATAACCTCTCAATGAGGCAAGGATTTTTTTATTAAAAAACAGTTAACTACTATTTATTTACATACATATTTACATACATATTTTAATCACGTGAACAATAATTATAATGTAATACCTATGTAATTTATATTATCTTATTTTTACCCTGTTTAGTAGTTTACGTAGTTTAATTCCCCATACAATTTATAAACAATTGAATTGTTTACTATCACAAATGATTTGCTAAACAGATTGATTGCATATTTTAAGCAGCATTTATTTATTTTAATTTAGGCATTTAAGCAGCATTTATTATAATATATAATAATAATAATAATAATAATAATAACAATAACAATAACAATAACAATAACAATAATAATAACAATAATAATAATAACAATAATAATAATAATTAAATGCTTTATTAACATTTATTAATTATTGTTATTATTATAAATTTCGTTAATATTTTCCATACTAATATATAAATATATATATATATTTATATATATATTTATATATATATTTATATATTCTGATTAATTTCTTGTATGTGTTTATAGTATACTGCCGAGGTTTGTGATTGTTTATTGTGTTTGTCACTATATGATATTATTATATTATTATATTATATTATATTATTATATTATATTATATTATTATATTAATATAGTATTGTTATATTATATATATTATATATATACAAAACTGTAAATCACATTACTCACTACTTAGCATTCATTTATTCACTCATTCATACTAGATCCTCCTTATCTGATTAAAATGTCTTCTACAAGAACCACCTTGGATCCAATGTAAGTAATAGTAATATACATTATAAAAAAATACTTAAAATAAAATATTTCACTTTCTAACCTCTTATATCCCTTATAATACAGTCCCTTAGTTTATAAACCCTCATTTAAAAATACTGCATCAAGATTTTTAGGCTCATTGCATCCTAATATTCAAAAACATTTATCAAACAATTTAGATTCTGTTCAAGCTGCTTCTTCAAATTCTTCATTTTTATTTTCATCTGATGATGCTGTCAAAAATTTACTTTCAAATAATTTAATACAATCTTCATTGAATTATGACTCCTTACCCTTTCATACTGAATTTTCAGTAACAGGTAATGAAATGCTTTTAGTATATGAATCTGCAGTAGAATTATGGTCTTTTCAACCTTTTGTTTCTGTTTCAGATAATGATTTGAAAAATAATAATTTTTTTTCATCAAATAATCAATCTTTTTTCAATACCAACACTAGTATTAAAAATGAGAATATAAATAAAAAAATTTCAAATCATAACTCAGAATTAAAATTAATTTCTACAATATTTGCTCAAAATTTCATAGGTGGTGGCAAAATTGTAGGTGCTGTCTTTTTACCACCTAATAATAATAATAATAATAATAATAATAATAATAATAATAATAAATCAAATAAAGTTTGTCTGCAAATTTCAAGACGTGGCGATATTTCAATTGAAGTTCATTCTTTTAAATTTGACTCTAACTCTCAAAAAAATCCTTTGTCTTCTTCTCATTCATCTTCACTTTCTCCATCTCCATCTCCATCTCCATCTTCATCTTCCTCTTTATCTTCTTTCCATAATTCAAATACAAATAATTCAACTTTTCTTTATTCTCTTGTATTACCTCCAGTATCTTCTGGTCCTCCACCTTATACAATAACTACAAGTTCTTGTGCAATAATAGTAACAACTTCAACTGGTTTGCTAACATTTTTTAATATTGAAACTGGAATGCCAGATGTGCATTTATCAGGTCTAACAACTCGCGTATGTACTGCATCCTTAACAGGTTTAAGGATGAATGGGCTTGCTCCATTAGGTTCAAACGGGGTTATTTCTTCATCTTCAATATCTCAATCTCATTCTTCTTTTTCTACCCCATCACAATCAACTTCCTCCTCAAATTCAAATTCAGCTTCAGATGCTAAAACAACTCAGTATCTTCCTATCATATCTACTTCAGGTCGGTGGTTGGTAATTTCCCCACAAAATCTTCATAATTCGGTTAAAATGGCTCCAATAAGGTTAAGTAGTTATATGGATTTGGAAACTAAATCTGATTTGTCATCCTCTTCTTCTTGTTTTTCTTCGTCTAACCCAAAATCTGCCCATACAAATAAAAATCATACTAACTCTAATGATGCTTGTAAATCTAATAACAACTCCAACCCTAATATAAATACAAATTCCCAAGTCAATTATATAGGATTAACAACAAAGTCAATAAAGCTCACTCTTACGCTTATGCCTCCATCGGCATCGCTACTTAAAAAATTAGCATCTCGTATGTCAGCATCTGCAGTCACTTCTTTACAGTCACTATCTGCATCTGGTTTAGACTACTTAAATCTATCTGATTATAAACCCATAATTAGTGAACCTCCCGCGCCTACTCCTAATAATAATCCTATTGCTTTAAATCCAAATGTACCTAACCCACAATCTGAAGTACTCCAATCTTCAGCCCATTTAAATAATGCCAATTCCCTCACTTTGAGTTCAAACTCTTCTTCTCAACCAGTACAAGTGATAGATATTCCGACTCGCACTACGATTGCTTTATTTTTCCCTCCAGATGGAGTATCTACATTATCCTTGTCCAATGTAATGGGTAATACGGATCTACTTGTTGTTTCAGCACGCGGTGATACCTGTTCTATATGGTCTCTCAATTTTATACCTGATGCTGTGATTTTACGTGAGACGTTTTTAAGAGGTAGAACTCCTGGTACAATAACTTCCGTAGCATGGATACCTTCGCTGTCTGCTTGTCAAACTCCCAATGCATTTTTCGATGTGAATGGGAATGAAAATACCTCATCTGAAACTGCTAAAAGAAATTTTTTAAGTAAAAATTCAATACCATTATCAAGACCAATTTCTAGTCATAATTACTCATCTCATACTTCAACTACAAAGAATATTTCTTCGGAAGCATTATCTGTTACTCGAGTGGCGATCACTACTGCAACTGGATCTGTGCACTGTTTTGCTTATGATCCATTTACATTTCCTTTTTTCAATATGTCATCTTCATTATTTTCAACTTCATTAGAAAACAACTCTTTCCCATTAAGGTCAACGGAAACCGCATCTCAGTCTGCTTTCAGTACGTCCCGATTGTCAGCATTTGGGTTTGTTCCTTCTTTATTTTCATTTTTATCATCCCCTTCTACTATGTTATCCAGTTCTTCAAAATCAACAACAGCTTCTGCATCTCGCACTCGATTAATGAGAGATTTTTCATGGAAAATATCTTCTGGAAGTATTGGCCCAAGTGTTTATGCACGAGGAGTTTACGCATTTCCTTCTGGTAAATTGGCTATTATTTTAAACAGACCTTCATTAAGAATAATTGATGCTACAACATATAATAGTATGGGTACAAATAATACGATTACTCCTGCTGGTGTAGAATATATTTTACCAGCATTTCGGGCAAGTGTTTTGCATTCTAATTCTCAAAGTCTTAGTAACCCATCTTCTTTAAGTACCTCTTTACAAAATAGAATGCACAATAAAGTTAAAAAAGATAAAGAAATAGAAGATACTTTGAATGATGAATTGTATAATCATGATGAAGAGTATGAAAGTGGATATAGTGAAGATGATGATGAAAGTAAGTTTAATAACGAATTGGATGATCAAGATGAAAATGGGATATCTAAAGGAGATCCTGTAGCGTTTGCTGAATTAGAACCGTGTGTTCCAAAGCCCCCACTACATTGTTCACGTTATGTTTTATTTTCCGTATATAATAAATCTCCATTTCGTTCGTTTTTGGAAGAAAAAGATGATTTGAAAGATTCAAAAATATACTATGAAAATGGAGTTTTACAAAATATTGAAAGGACTATACTAAAAGTTCCTGGTCGTGGTATTGGTACAGCTGATTTTTCACAGGCTGATAATTTAATTAATAAAAATAATGACAATAAAAATGACAATGACAATTACAATTACAATGAAAATGAAAATGAAAATGAAAATGACAATAATAATGATAAAGATGATTTTAAAAACTACGATTATAACTTGGATATAAATAATAGAGAAAATAATCTGGATTATCATAGTGATAACAGTGATAGCAGTAATAAGCCAAATGTATTTCTACGAAGTGCAATGGATTCTCTAATTTTATCATAAGCAGTATACGAATATTTCTTTTATGTTTTTTTTTTTTTTTTTTTTTATTATTTTTTTATTTACTTTATTTACTTTATTTGTTTTATTTATTTATCTTCGATTTGTTTATTTGGTTATAGTTGTTTGCTGGTTAAGGTGTCTACTTTTTAAACATACTAGTTGTTTAAATTGTATTTTATAAATACGGGTTAATAAAGGAATATGGCTTTTTAATATTTTAAAATAACTTTGTATACGAATAAAATTTAAATAAAATTATCTAATTTTACCCAAGCTTAGTATAACAGAATTACTAATAAAGTTTCCCCAGATGCTTATTTTAATTTCAATATAATAAATCTATTATGCAAAACAGTCACGTGACTGGGTATTACCTTACGTTTTATCTTCTTTTTTTTTTTATTTTTTAAAATATTTATTTAATTAATGGAAAATAAATACAATAGATAAAAATAGTAAATTAAATTAAATTAAATTAAATTAAATTAAACTAGAATAATTTAGATTATAAAACAGTATCATATATAAATAAAATAATTGAAAATGGGTGGCTATCAATCATTGAAAATACCAGAACTCAAAGAACTTTTAAAAGAAAGAGGATTGCCGCTTTCTGGATTAAAACATGAACTAATTACACGTCTAGAAAACTATGATATAAACGCGCAAAGGAATATTCTAGTAGGGAATCAAGCTCAATATGCACAAGCAGTATTTACAAATAATATGAATCATATGGTTAACCATGATAATGGTAATTATAATAATACTGGTAATATTTCATTTGGGAACAATGAAAAAATGAGTATTTCTAATAACGTTTTGGATAATAATAATTTAAATTATAACAATAATAATAATGATATTTCTGATATACCTAATAGTGGATATAATCTACTACCAGATGATATGGAGAAAGATGATAGTGATTTAACAATGGATACAATTTCTCGTAATGGAAGTTTAAAAGAATCCATCGAAAATGATAATTTGGAAAATAATTTAAATAATAGCATTAAAAAAGATGAAAATACTAACATTAATAATAATAATAATAATGATAATAATGATAATAATAATAATAATAATAATAATAATAACAATAATATAAAAGAAAAAAAAATTGAAAATACACAAGAAGAATTAATTGCAAAAACTTTAGCAGAATTACAAAAAAGAGTTGATAGAGGAAAACGATTTGGTAAGGAGGATGTAGAAGCAGAAAAAACAATTGAAAGAATTAAAAAATTTGGATTAAATTCTTCTAAAATTAGTAGTAAACTAAATATTTTAAATTACGAATTACCAGATCCTAAAAAAAGTTTCCAAAATAGACGTCATAGTAGTGGGGAACGTGGACATTTTGGTAGAGGTGGTATTCATGGATATAATAATAATAGAGGAGGATATATACATTATAGTCATAATAGAGGTGGATATGGAAATTATAATAGAGGTAATCCTGGTAGACATTTTAATCATGGAGGATCATTTAGGCGGGCCTATTTTGCAGATGATCATCCTTATACTCGACCACCCAGTAGATATGATGATATAATTAATCCTGATGATATTCAAAAATATCGTTCTCGTGAAGCACGTTTTGGTACTAGAGTTACATCTTTAAAAGATCCAATTAAACTTGCAGAAGAAGCTGCAAAACGTGCTGATCGTATTAAAAGGTTTAATTAAAATTATGATTTTGTTTACATGTTTATTTTTCTAGTTAAATTATATATTATAAAAAAAAATTATAATACGGAATGAAATAAAAATGAAAAGTGGTTTTGTAAATTGTGATATGCAAATAAAAAAGTATACTAATTTTATATGAATAAGAAGTTATCACTATTAGAAAGCTTTTTTATTTTACAGATTGCATTACATATTATGTTATCTATGACAGTGATAAACTGTAATAAATACTATTAATGTGATTTTATATATCTACTTTAAAGTAGAAATGGATCATCGTAAGTGGTATTTAATTTACAATAAGATTACATTGCAAAATGATTATGATTCTATATGAAATACAAAAGAACAAAGCAATTTTGAGCGATTGATTTATAAAATTGGTAATAATTAATAATAAAAATAATACATAACAAAATAAACACTGAATCAAATCATGATCTCCATGTGGCGCAAAACTCCTATTAACCCCACTGAACCGGTTATAAAAATACTATTCTACTTAATTGTATAAGTAAACTTCTATATAATCTCCATACGTATTTTTACAAACTATTTCCTTATATATCTGTATATATATATTTATATTATTAAAATGAAGTATACAAGTAACTATATAATGAACAATGCATAATATTCAAAATAATCAAAATATTCAAAATATCAAAATATTCAAAATAATATATAAAAAGGATGAGAAATAGAAAAACCTTAAAATCGCTATATAATTTATAAAATAAAGCGACTCAATATTCAAAAAATAATAACCATAACAACATAGACATTATAATTTCTATGACATTAATCAGCGTTTAACCAATGAGTTGTGAAGATTGATTTTATAGCAACCGCTTGCGAGTCGGACTGATTATCAAGGAACAATAATAAGAGCATAAATTATACATTTTAGAAAAAATAATTACATCATAAACAAGCATTAATCGTTACTAATCTTTTTTTTTTTGTTTTTTTTTTTTTTTTTTTTTTTTTTTTTTAAAAAAAAAAAAAAAATTAGTTATTAACACGTATTATTTTAATTCAATATTTATTAGATAAAAAGAAATAAAATAAAAAAAAATAAAAAAAAATCGTTTTCGCTCTTTTC
>JAJLXO010000442.1:0-2500 GCA_030571375.1 Botryozyma mucatilis | reverse complement strand
GATTATCGACCAATACCTTTAACTATACCACATACCAATAATATTCAGCTTTCGCAAAATATAAATAACCACTTTTACAGACAAGAAGGTAATCAACTCGCAATGCGAAATTCATTGACTCAAGTACCTATGCCATTATTAAGTCAATTTAAATTTCAAAGACAACATGAATTGCAGTTGGGTCAAATCCCGCAACAACTAGTTCCAAATGGTTATCAATTTAATCATAATATTAATTGTATTGGACAATATGATGTAACATCTTCCAAAAATACTTTTGTTACACCAAATCCTGAAGTTGGTATTCAAAATTCAATGGTCCGAAATTACTTAATGTCGCCAATTCATTCACGTTCAACTTTGACCTCTAATTTATCGTCACCTATACCTATAGGTGACAAAGTGATATTCAATAATCCTGATGTATCACCTGTGTACGGAGAGAATAATAAATATAAAAATCAAACTTTTTATAAAGTACTAAATGATAACCGAAACAATCAAAAAAAGTACTATAAGAATGAAATTCAAAGAAAAAAATCATTTAATCAGTTAAATGATTCCCTTTTGATAGAGAATTCAAAACAAAATGAAGAAAATGAAGGAAATAAAAGAATAACTTTGCGGGACAAAGAAAATTCTAATGAGAATAATAAACAAAGATTAAACAAAACAAAGGAATCAAAGACAGTTTTTGTAGAAGACAAGGAAAAAACAGATTCTGAATTAGATGATGGAAACTTCAAAATGCATTCCGTTGAGAAGTTAGATTCTTCCCTTCTAACTGAAAATCTCAACAAGTTAAAGGAAAAGAAAACAAATCAAATAAATTTAAACGTTAATGATATTAAAAAAGAAAAAAATGACTTAATCAATCAAAATATTGACAGCATTAAAAAATCTAAAATAGAACAAATCAATCAAGTCACTCATGAAAATGGAAACAATAAAGCGAATATAATTCAAGAAAATTCGAATAAAAGTAATTTAAAAGAGACTGATGTTGAAAAGATGAAAAAAAAAAATACAGAAGAAAAAAGCAGACACAGAGGTGGAGGATCGATAGATAAAAGAAAATTATTTATAGGGAATATTCCTTATGCTACTCAATGGCAAGATCTTAAGGATCATTTCAGAAAAGCAGGTGAAATTGTGAGAATTGATATTGTTTTAACAGCAGATGGACATTCAAAAGGGTTTGCTATTGCACTTTTTTCTTCTGAAAAGAATGCTGAAAATGCTGTAAAGATGTTCAATGGTACAATGTATTTAGGACGGAAAATAATAGTGCGCGTTGATCAATATGTATCGTCTAATTCATCAAACAAACAAGAGGAGGTTGTAAGTAATTCCTTTGAAGACGGAGACAAATCTAATTCGTTGATATTATCAAGCAATAGTGAAGATAAATTGAATCTTAAAAAAGAAGCAAAAAAATGTGACAGTTTAAAAGAAGTTTCTGATAAGAAGGAAGATCTTAAAGTTGAGAATGTGTGTAATCCATCGATTAATGATGTAATTAAAAGTGAAGAATATTATAATTCTGAAAAAAATTCTAATCAACCAGAGCTTTCTGGGTCATCTATTAATTCTCATTCAAATATTGTTTCTAGACAAAATTTTGATTCCTCTTCGTCTTATGATCCATTATCAAGATCTTCGTCAAAGTTTAATAATCAAAAAATAGAAGTGATAAAAGAAAAGAGACAGGGACAGGTTAAATTAAATGAAAACGTAAATAGAATGGGAAATGAATGGGTGAATTTACAATATGAACATGAAAGGATAATTCCAATGCCAATGAATGAAAATATGAATAGAATTCCGTTAAATCAACTAAAATTTATCCCACCCGTTAGTTTATCTCCTATACCTTCTTCATATCTTCCTTCTTATTTTTTCTACTCACCAACTACATCTTCAGGTTCTAATGAACAATTTCCTTACTATCCACCTTTCTCGTCACATCAAGAAAATAATATGGCACCATCTCTTATAAGACCTATACAATATCCTATACAACCAACTGGGTATTATACTAATAACAATATTATCAACATTAATTATAGCAATAATCCTCAACAATTGAAACTGCAACAGCAACTGCAAAAACAAAAGCAAAGGCAAAAACAAAAACAAAAACAAAAGCAACCTATTCTAAAGAGAAAAAATTCTCAAGCTAAACAAATAGAATTTTCAGAGACTCCATAACAGTTAATTCAAAGGTTTTAAAAAATACTTTAAATATTTGAAATAGTTGAAAAACTTTTTAACTTATTTAGTTATGAAGTAACAAGAATAATAATTTTTCATCAAATCTGAAATTTTATATTTAATAAAGCATATACGATGTTATAATTTAAAAAGCACTACATTTGTGTTTTTATTTTTTCTTATCTACTTTGTTTAATATTTATTTTTGTTTGTTTTTTTTTTTCTCTTTTTTTTTTTTTTTTTTTTTTTTTTTTTTTTTTTTTTTTTTTTTTTTTTTTTTTTTTTT
>JAJLXO010000441.1:0-14678 GCA_030571375.1 Botryozyma mucatilis | reverse complement strand
TATTATACTATACTATACTATACTATACTATACTATACTATATTGTTCATAACCATATTAACTATATTATCACTATTTACTATAGTTCTTATATTTATTGCATTATTTGTTATAAAATACCGTTAACAACCAATTCTTTTAGTGCCTATTTACTATCTGTAATTTACATGTAAAGTTAAATAATAGACTCAAATGTAGATCTGAAGCTTATTTTTAAACTAGCAAAATTATAAAATAATTAAATTAAATTATATTATTGTTTATTTATAAATTTACAATTAAATATTAAATAATCTTTTCTTATGTATAGTCTTTTTTAAAATTTACCACTTAGTTAATTCTATATCTCTTGTATAATAGTTCGTTTAGTTAGCGTTGCTATGTACGTGTGCTTTATTCTACTGCGTCATTCTATATTAATTTGAATGATTATTTACTCATTTTAATATTTTACTAGTATATTATATTTTATTATATTTTATTATATTTTATATTTTATTATTTTTATTATTATTAAATTTTTTATTTCACTATTTTTTACAGTATTAATTTCCATTTCTGATTTGCTTCTTACAAAAAATTCAAATGATAAATCACCAAACATTCAGATTAAAGTATTTATTTAATTTTTTACTTTTTACATATACATGGATATATATTCATTTAAAATAATTAAAAAATATACCAAATAAATATAATAATATATTTAATATCATATGACATTAGAAAAAAAAACAACAACAGATAATCAACTAATTAAAAGAAAAAGCACACATATACGATACGATAGCATTATAATACTACAAATTTAGACAAGGCATGTAAACAACGTAAACAACGTAATACAAAGTAATACATATACTATAAATTAAACAACTGCGAGAATTTAACACTCATGGATGATTCTTCAAATTTATGTATAATAGAAAAACAATATTCACACGATTCTGTTAGTAATTGTAGTATTAACAGTAATACTAACAGAAATAGTAACATTAACAATAACAATATTGATAACTCAGTTAATTTATATGACGGCCATGAATGGGAAACCGAAACTACGGATTATTTCCACATTTCTAAAGAAGTTGAAATTCTAATAGAAACAAATAATAAACTAATAAAAGAAACGGATCATTCCATCGAATTAATAAAAAATGATGTTGATATATTTAAAAAAAATTTAAAATTATTAAAATCACAAGATATTATCGAATCCTTAATATTAAAATTTATAAGTCTTCTGGCATCAACTACGATCCAAATTTCAAATAAAAACCAAGTAATCTCTTGTTATATTTTTAATATCACAAAATCAAAACAATCTTCATCTTCTTATTTCTCTTTCTTTGATGTTTTTTATCCTGCATACACATTAAAAAATGCTTTTTCTTCTGCATTTACTGGTGACGGAAATACCGCGGACATAATAACAGATACAGGAAGTAGTATACATAATAATAAAAATGATATGGAAGTGGAAATGGTATTGTATGAGGATAAATCTGATAATGACAAAAATTCTAATAATGACGATAATGACAAAAATGAAAACTTAATACAGGAATTAAAAGGAAGTTTAAAAATGCTTCGTAATCCTGGTTTGGAAATTTCATCTAATTTGTATTTAGTGAGATCTCTAAATGAGGAATTAATAGTTGCATTTAACACAATAGCAAACAATTTAAAAACACAGAGTGATAGTTTAAATCTAATTTCAAGAAGAATAAATTTAACTAAACGAGCTTTTAATTCGATTAAATCAGTGATACTAGAAAACGATGATATAGAAAATGATAATAATAATGGTAATAATGGTAATAATGGTAATATTAATAGTAATAGTAACAACAATCTTTACGATAATCTAATATCCTCACTAGGTGGTAAAAAACCAAGTGAAATTTGTGTTCAGCTACAACAATCTTTTACAGATATCTGTACAAAGTATGAGAAACAGTTAAAATCAATGTAATGTTTGTGTATGTATTTGTTCAATTTAGATTTATTTGTTTAGTATATAATGTGTGTGTGTATGTATGTATGTGTATATGTGTGTATGTATATATGTGTATATGTGTGTATGTATATATGTATGTATGTATGTATGTATATATGTATATTAAAATGTATGTACACAGGTATAATAAAAATACAAATAAAATCTTATACGGTCCCATTCAACTTTGTACATTATATTTAAAAAATAAATTTATTGACATTATTTAACCTCAGTTACTATTAAGCAGCAGTCTTTGCAGCCTTGAGAGCTTTGGCAGTTCCATGAAGGGCGTGTCCTAAAAGTTAATATGTCTGTTAAGTAAAAAATGACAATGTAAAACTGAATGAATGAAATATGATAAATAAACATAAAATATAACAATTTAAATAGTAATAAAAATAAAAAGATGCAATAAATATAATCGATATACGAATAGATGGCATATATAAAACAAACAAAATAAATGAATAAACAAATGATAAAATAAAATAAAAACAAATTAAATAAATAATATAAATAGCTCATCTAAATAAAAAAAACAAAAACACAAACACATATATATAAACTTACTGTGATTTCGTCTGAATTTGGCATCAACTCCTCGTAAACTTGGATATCTGTGACTCTTTGGCTTTTTGATACCATTACGGTGGGCCTTTTTGTTTTGGTTATGATTTGTATGATTTTTTGATTTAGCCATTTTTAATGATTATGATTTATTTATTTCAGTTTCACAAAAAAACAAATGTACTTAATAAAACTAATCTTGAATAGTAATAAATTAATTTAATATCTAAAGTCTGAATTAGGATTCCGTTGCTATGCAGATTCAATTGTAAATTAATTAAACTTGAGTGCGTCATTTGTTCAAAAATTATTGTAAAATAAAATGACAAATCAAAATAGCAGTCACAATTTTTTCTCATTTTATTTTATTTTTTTAATTAATTGATTTTAAAGCTTTAGAAATATTTATTTAATAAATTAATCAGATATTTTAAAAAAATTTTTTGGATCTTTTTTATACTTTTAATTTTTTTTTGTTATCATTAGTTACTCATCAATTCTAATATTATTAACAATCCTTACAATCTTTACATTCTTCAGTATTGTCATTTGTTTTAGTAACAGTAGCACTAGAGAATTCCGTAGAAGATTTTAACTTTCCATCTCCATTTGAATGTTTATCTACATGACCTAAAGATTTTTTAGGATCGATAACATTTCGTAGTCTTTGTTTTAGTTCTTTTGAATCTGTATTTAGTTAGTATTTTTCATCACTATTATATATCATATTTGATTATGTTGTAATGTAATATATAGTAGATACCTGGAAATCCATTTTCAGTCTTTCTGTCCCATAGAATTACTGTGTTTTTCTTGTTATCATCATCTAAGGAAACCACGGTAACAAGGAACTTTCCAGCTGAAGAAGGCGATAATGAAACTTCTCCGATGGAGTTTCCAAAGGTGGATAATATTTCTTGGGCGTACCATGCAGCACGAAGATTCCATTTACATGCTGTACAAAATTCTATACAAACTCTAGGATATTTCACTGACATTTTGCGAATATTTATTTTGCAATTATCTTACATATTTATTTATTTTGTTGATTATATTGTATTCATGTGTAAATGAAAAATAGTGTTGCTATAGTAGTTTCGTAGTTTTGTCTATTCCTGTAATTCTATTTTATCACTAGCTAAACTAATTGGGATTATATAATTTTAATTAAATGAATAAGTGGATTTAACACTTAGTGTTTATAAAATAAAGATTAATCAGATTATATTTATAGATGATTATTATTCTAAGTAGATTTTAATTTTAGAATGATAAGAAAAGTAATAAATAAAACAAAATTTAAAAAAAGGACAAATAAAACAAATGAAAATTGTAAAATAAATAAAATAGAATAAATAAAATAGAATAAATAAAATAAAATAAATAAGATAAAATAAAATAAAAAAATAAACAAGAAACAATAAACAATGACATTTTTTTTTTTTTTTTTAGTATAAAAAAATAAAGATTAAAAGCACTTGGTGGATAATTTCTCATTCAATTCTATTTTAAAGTTGAAATTTTAAAATAGAAATAAATACAATAATAAAAAACATATAAAAGAGACAGACAGCGAATTATGTACAAATAGAATATCTCATTTTTTTTCCCTGTTTTTTATGTTTGTTTTCATAAATACAAATTCAAAAGTAACTCCCATAAACAAATTTAATACTTCTGATTTATCATATCTTATTTTTTTCAAACTATCACATATGTAAGAATGTATCTCTTCCAAATCGTTTCCCAATCAATTTGAATAAGATTTTTTAAATAATTAATATTCATATATTTTATTTCCAATTTTCCACTTTCAGCTTCTTTTTTCGTTTAAAAACAATCTTTATAGTAAATTAAACCCAATAAATTTCATATATAAATTCACAAATAAATCCACCTAGATTTCAATAAATCGCTATAATTTCTTCATCTTTATCTTGATAGTAAATAAGAATTGAAAAAGACCTAATGAGTGAATTGAGTATTAAAAAAAGAGCCATTGATCCTTAATTTTTATTTTATTTTTTTATTTTTTTTATTTTTTAATTTTTTTAATTTTTTTTCTTATATTTTATAGTTTTTTTTAATTTTTTTTTTTTTTTTTTTTAATTTTTTTTTCTCGTTCTTATTTTTAAAACTTGCAGCTAAATAAAATAAAAATAAAAGGAAGTTTATTAAAAGTAAAACAAAAGTCAGTTCTGTTATTTATGAGAAACATCAATTTAAAAACCTATTGTACTGATTATTATTAAATCAAAGATGAAAATTTATTATATATATAAATATATAAATAAAAACACAATATTTCTTCCTTTTCTTTTAATTTTATTTTAAAAAATATGAGTAAAAATTAAACAATTAAAAAGAGAAAGAAAAAGAAAAAGAAAAGGAAGAAAAGGAAAAACTTAAAAAGAGAAAAATTAAATAAGGAAAGATAAAAGTTTAAAAAGGAAATAAATTATAAATATATAAAAAAAAAATTAAAAATGAGATAAAAAAAAAAAATAAAAAAAATAAAAAATAAAATATATATATGAAAGAATATAAACATTAAGATGTTTTAGTTATAAAATTTCATCATTCTTCATACGAATTTCTTATTTGGAACCTTTCTTTGGTTTTCTAGGAGGAGTAACGGGTCGACCAGAACCAATACCAGTATATTGGTATTTGTGTTTCTTTTCTGCTGGTTTTAGTATCTAAAAAAGTTAGTAATGTAAAATAAATGAATAAAAAAAAAAAAAAGAAAAAAAAATTAATAATAATACACCATAACTGAGAAAAAACATGTGATAAATATAATAAATAATAAACGTACTTGAAAAGAACAAAGCAAACTTTCGTCTACACTCATCATAGCACCAGCATTGTCGAATTCACCACAATAATTTGGAGCTGAGAATAAAGTGACTAATTGACGCTTTGAAAAAAATTCGTAGCCATCTTCTACAACTTGATGAGCCCGACATATGAGATCCATATCATGTTTTTGTAAGAATCTTGACACTACATCAGGACCAAAAGTGAAAGAAACACCACGATCATTTTCACTCCAACCTGTGATATCTTTATCTGGATCAGACCATAATAGATCGCATAATAAACCAGAATCTGGAATATCAGTTGGTCTCATTATCCTACGAATTTGTTCCATAGAATTAAGATCTGGAGATAAACCACCATGCATAGTAAATATTTTTTCATCAATGATGGCAGCTATTGGAAAACAATTAAAACAATCTGTAAAAGTTTTCCATAATTTTATATTATACCGTCGTTTACATTCATCGTAGAAACCATAAATTCGATTAATAGAAGCACATTCGTGATTTCCTCTAAGAATAAAGAAATTTTCTGGAAATTTTATTTTATATGCCAACAAAAGACAAATTGATTCTAGTGATTGGTGACCTCTATCAACATAGTCACCTAAAAACAAATAGTTGGCCTCTGGAGGAAATCCACCATATTCAAAAAGTCTCAATAAGTCATAGTATTGTCCATGGATATCTCCTAAAAAAAGTTAGTATTTGTTAATTTATTTTATTTCATTATTTTATTTTTCTTTGTCTTTCTTTATTTTTATTTTTATCATTATTATTAACTAAATTTAAATTTCAATTTAAATCCAGATTTTTTATTCGTTTCTTTGACATTTTTATTCCCTTATAAATAAAAAAAAACATACCGCAAATCTGCAAAAAAAGGAAAACAAGTTTGTTAGCATGCGAAACCGAAATATTAATAAGCAATAAATAAATGCTAAAATAAAAAATAATAAATAAATGCTAAAATAAAAAATAATAAATAAATGCTCATAAAGAAAAGTGGCAAATAAAGTTTATAAGAAAAACGAATAAAAATAGTTTAAAGTAAAAAAAAAAAAAAATTAAGAGTAAAAAATATTAATAGTAAATAATAATAATAAATACAAATGAATGGAAATAAATAAACAAATAATAATAAAAATGAGCAAAAATCAATGCAAATAAAACAGCAAAAATAAAGTATAAATACAAAAAATATTAAAAATAAGTAAACCAAAAGCAATCAATATAAAATAAATAAATGAAATAATAAATAAATAAAAAATAGAACTAAATATAATACAATATAAAGTAGTCACAAATAATAAAACACAATGTAATAAAAATATATGCATAAATGAAATTGAATAATAAACAATGAAATTGTATGATTAATTAATTTAAATGCAAAAATAGAATAAAAACAACAATTAATAAAAATCAAGAAAGCAGCTTATAATATTGTGACATATTGTGTTATATTTTAGTTTTTATTTTAATTCATTTTATGTATTGTATATTTTCTTTTCTTATTGTTTATCATCTATTCTCCATTATGTATTATTATAATTACTATAATCACTATGTAGAAGTGGTACTAATAATTATAATAAGCAAAATAAAAGAACAAAAAAAAAAATATAATATAATAAAATAAAATAAAATAAAAGAATAGAAAAAAAATATATATATAATAAAATAAAATAAAAATAAAAACATCAAACAGAATAACACACCTTTATGGGGGCTTCTAATTCAAGTAAAATAGGCTGTTGCATAAATATTTCTCGTGCTTTTGTACATAAAAATCTTATCTCATTTTCCTGCAAGTTCACCGTTTTACCTGGTCTAGAGCCACGAACTTCTAACAGCCTGTCGACGATCGTATCAACATCAATATCCGGCAAATCCGCCATTCCTTACTGATATTTATAAATGTAGTATAATATTATATATAATATATTATATATTATATATTATTATTTTTTTTTTTTTTTTCTAATATAATTTTTAATTTTCAACTTTAATATTTATATATTATGTATTTATATAATAATATAGTATACAAAAATATACACTATACAAAAAATATAAATAAATAAACGAAATAAATAAATATATAATACAATATATAATAATATATATTTATTACTTCTTTTTATTTATTGCAAATATTTAAAGTATTTATTTTAATTTTAATTTTTATTTAAATTTGGTTTTGTTTTTATTTTTGTTTTTGTTTTTGTTTTCGTTTTTGTTTTTGTTTTTTTTATTTTTATTTTTAATTTTTATTTTTAATTTTTATTTTTAATTTTTATTTTTCCTTTATTTTTTTATTTATAATTTGTAATTTATAATTTTGTTTTTGTTTTTGTTTAATATTTAATTTTTTATTTTTTATTTTTTAATTTTTTATTTATACTTATTGTATTTATTATTCACTATTATTTTAGATTAAATAATAATTATAAATATAATTCCAACTATTTTTAATTTTAATTTTTTAATTTTTAATTTTTAATTTTTTTTTTTTTTTTCTATTTTTTTTTTCCTCTTATTTACCTAGTCTCCTATAAAATCGAAAAATCGAAAAATCGAAAATTTCAAAATTAGAGAAAAAAATTCAAACAAAGCAAAAAAATAACAATAATACGTAGTAATACGATATATTAGGGTTTTATTTAAAAGTAATCATAAATCATTAAGAATGTTTAATTGAGTAGGATAAATGAAAATACATGTAATTTAGTAAAATAAATGTTTTGATTTAATTTAGTTTTACTTTAATTGGTTTTTTTTTTTTTTTAATTATGTTCAAAATCTTCCAATTATTTCATCAATTTTAATCTTTTCAAACACTCAATCGTTTCACTACTAATAACTCATTCAACGCTGTAATCAGTTGCTATGCCACGCGTAGCTAAGTAAACAAAAATTAAACGTAAATCAGTTGCCGAATAAATAATGTGTGTTTACAAAATTTTTATTTATTTATTTATTTTTTTCTATTTTAACGGTAATTACTATGCAGTTTCCTAGGAAACTGAATAATATTTATCTACAATAGTACGTTTATTTATTACGATAAACCGTTAGTTTATAAACAAACAACTTATGTGTTATATTAATACACTAGTATTTATATCACAATTTTTATTATTAAATTATAACATTAAACAAAAACTATAAAACTGTAAAACTATAAAAATTGTAAAACCATATATATAAATTATATAGTAAGATGGTCTTCGACAATTCGTCTTGCAAGTTCACCATTTCCATTCAACGCGTATATTAATTGTAAATTGTAAGCCGCTTCCATAGATAAATCATATCCTTCTTGAACTTCTCCAGCAAACTCTAAAACCTTTTCATAGTAAATAATAGCTAAATTAGTCATGCCAATAAAATGATACATACATCCCATATTGTAATAAATCTCTTGGAATAATTCCATATAATCATTTTTATCTGATTCTTCTTTTTTTACCTCTTTTAATCTCTCTCCTTCCTCTTTTCTAACTTTAAAATAATCAAGAAAAAAACTTATACCTTCTAATATTTGTAAATGACGATTGGTCGACAAACGTTGACGTGCTCGATGTATGTGTGTCAATCCAATACAAAGTAATAATAAAGGATCTTTTGCTGCTATTTTATATGCCCGCATATAATATATTAAACAAGGTATATAACTTCTGGAAGAATATAATATATGCCCATATAATGTTAAAAGTACCGCATGTTCTTGTTTTTTATGTTCAAGATCTTCACCTTTGAGTTCTACTAGATTCGCACTTTCGTTTGCATTTTCGTTTGCATTTTCATCACCTTCATTGTCTACTTCGTTTATATTTTTTTCTGTAGACGATTTGAATCCAACGTCTTCATTACTAGTAACATCTTGTATCTGTTGCGATTGCTGAAGTTGTTGTGGATTACGAAGCTTTTCTGATATTCTTAATGCTCCAGAAATATCTTTGTCATAAATAACTGAGTCGAATGATTTAATATGCCGTAGAAAAAATTTTTGATGGATGGAATGAGCAAATATAGATATAGCTTCATAACCAGATGAAAATGTAGCAGTATACATTCTATAAGTATCTGTACAAAATGGATAAGAATTTAAAATATCTCGTATGGGTTCTTGAGCTGCTTCATAATCTTTAACTTGACATACACAAGACATATATACAAATTGCATTATCCTTTCACGGTCTTTATTCTGATAAAACACATTCGCCTCTTTTACTCTTTTCAATACCGAGTAAGCATCTTCCACATCTTCATACTTAGTTAATAGTAGTATATATTGCATACATACATAAAACCAATCATCTAATGAAACCCCCCTAAATTCAGTTGCTGCTGCTTCTTCACCTTTCTCCCCTTCTAAAAGCTCATCCATGCCTGATATATCTAATGAGTTTTTCAGTCTACTTGCCATCCCATCTAATTTAGTATCCAAATCCATTTTAGCTGCCCGTTTAGAAGTATAAACTCTAAATCCTTTATAAACACGATTCTTGTCACTAAGATAAAAAGCCTTAGTATTTGTGAAAATATCAACTAGTTCAGAAGCTATATGTAGCCACTCATGTAAGGATACAACATTTCCTGCAAGCATACCCTGCCTATAGTAGCTTAATGTACTAAATTTTTTTGCGACTAATTTTCGTGCAGCATTTTCACTTGCCATTCGATACGCCAAACGATTTGCTGAACTCATTTTACCTGTAGGTGATGGTACTATTTCACCATTTGGATCTAATATACTATCAACACCTATACGTTTTGGGTCATTAATATTTAAAATAAAACTAGGTGTTTTATTATCTCCATTTTCATTTTCCTTTTCATTCGCTTCTCTACCCACAACTTGATTTATACTTTCATCTGTATATTCTATTTGTTTGCTTGAATTATTGTCTGAAGATTCAAAATTTATTAATTTATTTAAAGAATTAAAAGCTTTATTTCCATTCTCTCGCCGAATTTTTTCAAGCTCTCGTACAATTTCTAATGCATCTTCTTTATTACCTGTAGCTTCTAAAATTTCAGCTAAAAATAATTTTGCATCAAAATTCAGAGGATTATCTTCCACAACAGTTCGATAAGCCTTTTCAGCTTGTTCTAAATCGCCAAGTTCTCTTAAACATCTACCCATACTCATAACTAAAGAATCTGTAGCATGTTCATCAACATCAGATAAGGGTACATAAAGTTTTAAAGCAGTTTCATATTCACCAGCTTCTCTCATTGCATCACCAATTTCTAGAAATAAATCGGCATATAAGTGTACATCTTGATTTAAAAAAAAATCAGCATGTATAACTGCTTCTTTGACATCATTCAATTTTAATCTATACAAGGCTAACTTTGCACGAAGATCAAGAGGAAGAGTATATTCTTGATTTGGATGAGGATGAATTTTTGAATATGCTTGATAATTTATATTAGAGTAATGCCGGTCATCATATTCTGAATCATCATCAACATCATTCCACCATACCTCATCCGAACGTGAATAAAGCCAACGGGCCGTAGATTTTATAAATTTTATTGCTTTAAAATATTCACGTGATTCAGCATAAAGTTCCGATAAAATATTTAATTCTGACCAACCAAATTTTCTTGTGGATGATGAACTTTGACTATTTTCATCATTATCCTCGTCATCATCATTAAAAGAATAATTATCATCAAATGCTGAAATAAGTTTAGTTTCAGAAAGCATATCCTCATATAATTTACATGCCATTTTATGCTTACCAATTGATACATACAAACGAGCTAATTCTCTTACAACTGCTGGGTTATCAGGTAACATTACTGATAAACGTTTAAAAGAATCAATAGCCTTACGAAATTGACCAACTTCTTTATAAACTAAAGCACGCTCAAAAATATATTCTGGATTTTGAGGATTTGCTAGTGCAGCTCTATTGTAGCAATATAAAGCTTGTTTCATTTGTTTAATATCCATTGATAATTTACCACATATTGCCCATAGTTCAGCGTCTTTTAAGCGTAAATGACCAGCAGAAATCCAAGACAATAAACATTTAATAATATCACCACGTTGTCTATGAATTTCACCCAAAGTTTTCCATGCAGCATAAACTTGATTATCTATTCTGATAATTTCACATAATACTGATTCAGCTTCATCAAGATTCCCTGAGGCATAAGCTTGATTAGCTAATCCTAAAAGCGATTTTATTTCTTCGCTTGGTTCTTTATCACCTGGAGCAATTCTTCCACCTTTTTTCTTCTTCTTTCTACCAGTTTTAAATCCCGCGGCTGATCTCATATCATTTTGTAAATTCGAAAAATAATCATTTCTAATTTTTTTATAAGAGTCTTTATAAATGCTTGAGTTTGAATTTGAACTTGATTTTGATTTTGAGCCACCTTTGTTCCTACCTGAAGAGGATTCATCAACATAATCTGGATCTTCAATATCATTATCATCTGGTAAAAAAAAATCTAAATTTTCATCCTCTGGTAGTATACTTTCTTCTTGATCATTTTCTTCTTCTGATGAAGAATAATCATGAGCAATTATTTCTTGTTTACTAATGAGGTCATCTGACGATTCATTATCTATATTATATTGGAACATTTATATATTATATATAAAGATAAAAATTTGTAATATTTTATATTTCAATCGAATCATTAAAGATGAAAGAATTATGAATTAAAAAGTAAAAAAAAAAAAAAAAAAAAAAAAAAAAAAAAAAACAGATGTGTAATTTAAAGATTTAACCCAAGGAATTTATTTACCCTACATAATTTAATAGTTCCCAATGTTAAATTTATATATGAAAACTAAAGTACAGTTTAATTACAATTACAAAATAGTTTACAAGAGTATTTTAAGCATAAATATAACAAAATATAATAAATATACATACAATATACGGTATTAAATTATACTATAGGGAAATAGAGATTTTAACGATTATTTTGTAAAAATAAATAAAATTAAAAGAAAGGATAAATAATTTAATACTTTTATATACTTTTGATATTATCTATTAATTAATTTATTATTTTTAATAATTTTTAAATAATTTAATAAATAAACGTAAAAAGACAAAATTATAAGTCTCAGAATAATCTTCAAAAGCATGTATACATTCAAATAATTATTTAAGAAATCAACGTAGATAGTCATAATAAATTGTATCAAATCAAAAAAGCTTTAGGAGTTTATGTTTATACGTGTATGTTTGTACGTGTATATATATATATATATATATATATATAGTATTATTTTTTAATTTTAAAAATAGAAACTGTGACAAAAGTTCTAGAATATTACATTGAAATCCAACTCATTGAATGTATCCCATTAATCAGAACATGATTGCTGTTAGACTAGCTGTGAGATATTTGGTAATTGAAATATATAAACTACATTTTTGAATATTTTCGTAAATAATATTAATAATGATAATAATAAAAGAGCAATAAGAATATTATTACAGTATTTTAAAAGTTTTTAGTAAAATTTTTAGTAATAATTTACAAACAATTGGCAAATGAGGTTTCCCCAGATTTAGAAAACGGATATATTTACATTTAGAGTAATTTAACGAGCACGTAAAAATAAAAAATAAATTAAGCAACTGTAATAAAAAAAAAAGTTACTATAAACGGCGAACTGTTTATATAAGCTACTGTAAATTTTACACCAGATTTAATAAGGTTAAAGATTTTTCATTATAAATAGTCGTTCTATATTTTATGTTTTACATTTTATTTAGTATACAAGTAAATGATTTAGTAAATAATGTAGTTTGTAAAGTGTAAATCAATAATGAATAAACAAATTAAACGTAAAAGTAAACAATATAGAACACGATCTTCCATTGTGTACTAGCACAATTTGGTTACAAATATATATAATGTTTAATAATTTATAGAGTAATATATAAAATACATCAAAGCAATGTAATCAAGTAACTGAATACGAGATATTTAGTTAAATCTTTTTTTGACAAGCAATGTTTTTTATTTAATCCATTTATGATTAATTTAATCCAATTTATTTTATTTATATTGTAAAATATATACCACGAATAAAAAAAATAAAAACACAAATTATATAAAAAAACTAAACCAGTCTATGATAATTAAAACTAGGTGTTTGTATGTATTCTAAATTTATATTAAATTTATATTTGCACGTAATTATTAAGTTACTGCTTTACAACATTTTATGCTCCTGACATCCATTCGTACGAAGCAACTAATGGAACAATGCAACAAATAGAACAAATGCAAAAAAACTAAAAAAAAAAACAATAGCAATACAAAAAAAAACAATAACAATACAAAAAATAAAATATACTGGATACAAAATAAAAAAACAAGAGATATTGCTAACAAAAAAACACAAATCCAGCAAATCTTTTAAACTATATATTTTCTGAAATTTTACTAACAACTACATTAACGGGTTGATTTCTCGGTTGGGCGCCCGATTGATTATATAACCAAAAACCAACAGCAATCATTTCGATTACCACGTAATACTATAAATTTACGTAATATTCTGCAATATTATGTAAGAAAAACAATTAATTATATAAACAAATAACATTTATTACATAATACTATTTCCATGGAGTCGAGGATTTTTGGTTTTTTTTTTTTTTATTTTTTTTTTTATTTTACTTTTATTTGTCAACGTAATAAAGTAAAAGCATAGTTTACTGTTATGACAAGCTTGTATTGGCAAAAAGAAGGATTTTCTTGCTAGCGGATTTGTTATTTATTATTTATTATTATTATTTTTTTTTTTTTAGTTAGTTTTAATTTGTTCTTTATTACTTATTGATATTGCTCAGTAATTATTGATTATCGTTATTTATATATATATATATATATATATATTTTTTTTCTTTTTTTTTTATTGCTTTTGGTATAAATACAAATTTATCAGGGATTTTACTTTTTTTTTTTTTTTTTTTTTTTTTTTTTTTTTTTTTTTTTTTTTTTTTTTTTTTTTTTTTTTTTTTTTTTTTTTTTTTTTTTTTTTTTTTTTTTTTTTTTTTTTTTTTTTTTTTTTTTTTTTTTTTTTTTTTTTTTTTTATTTCTATTTTTATTTTTATTTTTATTTTTGTTTTTATTTTTGTATTTATTTTTTTTATTTTTCTATTTTATTTTTTTTCTTCAGTTATTTTGTTTGCCACATAATTTGGTAACTAAGTGATTTAATTTAATTATAATCAGTGTAACTTGTATTCTAACTGTTTTAGTAACTTTTTCTCTGAGCCGGGCTCATG
>JAJLXO010000440.1:0-14775 GCA_030571375.1 Botryozyma mucatilis | reverse complement strand
AATAAATAATAATAAATAATAATAAATAATAATAAATAATAATAAATAATAATAAATAATAATAAATAATAATAAATAATAATAAATAATAATAAACAATAATAAATAATAATAAATAATAATAAATAATAATAAATAATAATAAATAATAATAAACAATAATAAATAATAATAAATAATAATAAATAATAATAAATAATAATAAATAATATAAATAAACAATATAAGATAATAATAGTAAACAATATAATATAATAAATAATAAAAATAAAACTGATGATGATAATAGTAATTAAAAAACAGACGTTTTAAGTAAACAAATATCAACACATGTATATGTTAATATTTTCACATATAAGTCTCATACAGTAAGACAAATATGCACATGTGGAATAGTATGGGTATATATATCCATGAGGCAAAATTTCCTAGTATAATCAGTGGTCATTTTGATATACATATGCACTTACCTATTAAAAAGTTAAGATGTATAAAGTTCTTTAACAAAGTGATATAGTATAAACATACGCTTATTAATATACACTTATTAACATACATCAATAATATAAAAGCATATAACCTTCTCGATTCCAAACTTAACCAAAACAAAAAATAAATAAACAAAAGATGGTATCTATAAAAATATCAATGTGGAGCTTCATGCACAGAAACTTTCCCACAAATATTAAGAATAAATCATAAATTTGAATATATGTAAAAAAGAAAAGTGCTGGTAAAATTTTAACATTTTAAAAAAAAAAAATGCTGGCAAAATTTAATTAACCCAAGGTATAAAATTTTAAAATCTGCTCGGGTGTAAAACTTCTAGAATATAAATACAGCCTGTCTCCCCCAAAATTTTTAAAAAAAAATAAATTCTTCAAACGCAGTTTTAATTTAACTTAGCATACAATTTGAACTTTAATATTTTTTATTTACCACAATGACTGAATCTTATTCTTTTACATTCACTAACCCTATGCAAGGGTATTTTGCATATAATAGTAATGACTATTATTATAATAACTATAACAATTATGCCTTTACTTATTATCCATACAATTACTACCCTCAACCTTTCAATTGTGAATACGCTTATTATAATAATAATACAAATAATTTTGCATATAATTATCCCGGAGAAAATTACTATTTCAATGATACTTGCTGCAGTGAATGCAGCTTAACTAATCAAGACTTGGAAATTACTAAGCCAGTCTTAAAAAAAATTATAATTAAAGATCCTGTTACACTTAAAGAGATTTCGATTCAGGATATTAAAATAAAAATTACTGAAAACAGGAAACGAAGGTTAACTAACGGCCAACAAAATGCAGAAGAAATGGTATTGGTCCGAAAACAGAAAAAAACAAAAATTATAGACCCTAGGCTATACAAAATTAAGCAGATTGGGTTATATACCAAAACCCCCATGGGGCTTATGGGAAATTACAAAGCATAGTAATTTATTTTATTCTTATTATTGTATCTTTATTATATTTTTATTGTATTTTTATTTTTCTTATTATTGTTTTTGTTTTTTAGTAATAGTTTTAATAAAGCTTTATTTTATAAATAAATAATAAATAATAATAATAATAATAATAATAATAATAATAATAATAATAATAATAATAATAATAATAATAATAATAATAATAAATAAATAAATAAATAATAAATAATAAATAAATAAATAAATAAATAAATAAATAAATAAATAAATAAATAAATAAATAAATAATAATAATAATAATAATAATAATAATAATAATAATAATAAATAACATATTCAAGCACGTGACAATGCCCAAAGTAGAAAAGTAATTAACCTATAGTTCAACCTCAGTAACAAGAAGAAGGAAGAAGAAATAGTAAAGGATTTGAAAGTATAGTATTAAAAATAATAAATTTTATTTGGGTGTATAATTTAAAACCTAAAATTCCAAAATGGAAAAAAACAATCTTAAAAGACGTCGTGGAGATAAAGACTCAGATAATGAAATTGATGGTGAAATTGAAAAAGAGACTTATAACAAAGTAGAATCTGATGACGAAGAAACTCAATTAAAAAAACTCAGGCAAGCATCTAGACAAAAATATTTACATAATAGAGCAAGTCAAAGATTAGAATTATTGCGTAAAAAAGTTGAACAAGATGAAAAATTATTTAAAAATGTTAATATTACAGAAAGGGAAAGGAAAGAATTAGAATATAATAAAAAATTATTAAAAATAGCTGAAGAAAGAGAAAATCTTAATAATGAAACAATCGCTTATCAACTTCCAGAGGACTATTTAACTGAAAAGGGAAAAATTGATATAAATAAAAAAAAATCAGCTTTATACAAGAGATATGAAGATGTTGATGTTGATACTTCAACTGGTAAAAAAAAAATAATAACTGACATAGATCAATGGGAAGCTGAACAAAGTGAAAAGGCTTCTCAATGGACAAACAATAATAATAACTATAAAAATTCAAATTCAAATTCAAAAATTACAAAAGAATATGATTACGTTTTTGATTCTAGTCAACATATAAATTTTGTTGAAAATTCATCTGAAATGTCTGGATCCTATTTCTCCACATCAGAAAAAATCTTGTTTGAAAAAAAATTATCAGAGATTAAAAAAAAATCAAACTCTATTAAAGAAATAAAAGAATCTCTTCCCGTATTTGAATATAGAAATGAATTTTTAGATGCCTTAAAAAAATTCCAAATTCTTATTATTGTTGGAGAAACTGGATCAGGAAAAACAACGCAATTACCACAATATCTTCATGAAGATGGTTACACAAAAAATAATAAGAAGGTTGCATGTACACAACCAAGACGGGTTGCTGCAATGTCAGTTGCTGCAAGAGTTGCTGAAGAAATGAATGTAAGATTAGGACACGAAGTTGGCTATAGTATAAGATTTGAAGACAATACAACTGAAGATACGATTATAAAATACATGACAGATGGTATGCTTTTGAGAGAATTTTTAACAGACCCAACATTATCAAATTATTCAGTTATAATGATTGATGAGGCTCACGAAAGAACTTTACATACTGATATTCTATTTGGTTTAGTAAAAGATGTTGCAAGATATAGGCCTGATTTAAAACTATTAATATCTTCTGCAACAATGGATGCCAAAAAATTTTCTGATTATTTTGATAATGCTCCAATTTTTGATATACCTGGTCGCAGATTTAAGGTTGATATTTTTTATACTAAACAACCAGAAGCAAATTATATACATGCTGCAATAACTACAGTTTTTCAAATACATACTACACAACCGAAAGGTGATATTTTAGTATTTTTAACAGGTCAAGATGAAATCGAATTAATGTCGGAAAGTTTAATAGACACTGCAAAAAAATTAGGCTCTAAAATTAAAGAGTTAGTCGTTTGTGCTATTTATGCTAATCTTCCGTCAGAACAACAAGCAAAAATTTTTGAACCTACACCACCGAATGCTAGAAAAGTAGTTCTTGCTACTAATATTGCTGAAACCTCAATTACTATAGATGGAATAGTATATGTAATAGATCCAGGCTTCGTGAAGGAAAATGTTTATAATCCTAGATCATCTATACAGAGTTTAGTTGTAACTCCGATCTCAAGAGCATCAGCAAATCAACGTGCTGGCAGAGCAGGTCGTGTTTCAGAGGGTAAATGTTTTAGACTATATACAAAATGGTCTTATTTTAATGAACTCCCAGAAAATACCACACCCGAAATTTTAAGAACAAATTTATCAAGTGTTGTGTTGCTTTTACTCTCTTTAGGTATCACTAATTTAAGGACATTTGATTTTTTAGATCCACCACCTCGAAAATCTCTTGAAAAATCATTAGAATTGCTCTATTCTTTAGGAGCATTAAATCATAAAGCAGGATTAACCAAAATTGGTAGACAAATGTCTGAATTCCCGACTGATCCAATGCTAGCTCGGGCTGTAATTGCAAGTAGTGAATATAAGTGTGTTGAACAAGTTTTATCAATAATTGCCATGTTAGCAGAATCTGGCTCACTTTTTTATCGTCCAAAGAATAAAAAATTATTTGCAGATACAGCGCACCGCTCATTCAAAAAAGAAAAAGGAGGTGATTTCTTTTCACTGCTTGAAATATGGACACAATGGGAAGACACAAACTTTTCATATTTATGGCCTATGGAAAATTTTTTACAAAAGAGAGCTTTAGTAAGGGCCCGTGATATTAGAAATCAATTAATTAAATTATGTGATCGTGTGCAAATATCTATATCAACAAATGAAAAAGGTTCAATAGAAAATATCCAAAAAGCAATCTTAACAGGCTTTTTTCCAAATGTTGCTCGCTTAGCAAAATCTGGAGATGGTTATAAAACTGTAAAAAATAATCAAAGTGTTTATATTCATCCTTCAAGTATGCTGTTTGAAGACCGCCCTAAATGGGTTTTATATTATGAATTAATGCTCACTTCAAAGGAATACATGCGTAGTTGTATGCCAATAAATCCACAATGGCTAGTAGAAATTGTTCCTTATTATTACAAACAGACCGATATAGAAGGGCACAGTGACCCTAATAAAAAATTACCGAAGGGACCTGGCCTTGCATCCACTGCAAAATAAAAAAAAAAAAGAAAAGATAAATAATTTGCATTTATTATCTTTCACAATTGTATTATAGACATGACATTTTAAATTATTTTTTCGCTATTTTGGAATTGGTAAAACTAATTCAATTTGTACTATATTATTGTATATATATTATATAAAAATTATTTATAAATATAAATTTATTAATAATTATGTATAATGCTATAACTATAAAAACAAAACAAAACCCTATCTCACAAGATAGCACCTTCACCATGTACTAATATTGCATAAAAAAAACATTACCATGTAGTGGAACTAAATATTTCAATCTATGTTTATATCGAAATAATAGACACAAAATGTATAAAAATATATATAAAAAAAAGATAACAATGATAAAATGAAAAACTAAAAACGACAAACAGAATAGAATAAGAAAAAAAAAGAGTAAAGGTTCACCATGAAAAGAAAAAAAGTTTAAAATTTAAGAAATTTGCCGAAAAAAGAAAAGAAAAAAAAAAAAAAAAAAAAAAAAAAAAAAAAAAAAAAAAAAAAAAAAAAAAAAAAAAAAAAAAAAAAAAAAAAAAAAAAAAAAAAAAAAAAAAAAAAAAAAAAAAAAAAAGAAAATGGAAAATGAAAATGTAACAATAAAAATGAGTAATTATCCTTTGTGACTTTTCTTTCCTCTCTTTATAAAAGTTTATAATCACCGGCCAGCCAGGCGTTGAGCATTGCTAATGAATTTTTAGGTTGATTAAGAGGCACCATATGGCCGGCTTCAAAAATACGTAAGAAAGTAAAAATATCATAGTTTTGAACAACACCAGCGGATTCACCATCTACAATCCAATCTTGTCGTTTAGCAGCTTGAAAGCCTTTATTTCCCTTCCAAGGAAGAACATTAGTCCAAGCTTCATTTCCAAGCCAGTTGCAAATATAATCTTTATCACCAGCATAAATCAAAACAGGCAAACCCATATCTAAGAGTTCTGTAACATGTTTTTGGAATGGAAGCATCCAATCACCACCAAGCAAGAAGTTACGATTTATATCAAAATTACAACTTTGAAAGCTGTCAACTTCAGCACCAACAGCACTTTTAACAGTTGCGTTATTTAAGAATTGAGTTATATATTTCATTTCAGGATAGCACAAGTTTTCTTTATCTTTACATTCTTCTCTAACATCATAAATATTTAAACCAGTAGATTGGAATGGTCCCATCATAGCATTATTGCAGTAGATTGAAGCAGGAACGCAAGCCCAAGGGGTTTCTGACGCATAACAAGCTTCAATGAGACCTAAGCATCTTTCTAATGAATCATTCATTGATTGACATTGACTTTTAGAAAGGAAAGGATCTACACCAGAGATTGCTTTTCCACCACATGCCATAGGTTCATAGTACTGATATTGAGTATAACCATCAGTTAAACCATTACCAATAGCAATTGAAGTAAGATTAAAATTACGATCTTTTTTGCTAAGGATTTCTGAAGCAAATGATGGAATATAGTGACCAGCATACGATTCTCCAGTGATGTGGAAATCTAAAGAAGCATATTCAGGGAATTGTTTGAAAAATAGAGTTAAAAAGGCATAAACATCTTTTGCAGCAGCCCTTGTACTAGATACTGGCTGAGATGAATATGAATAACCTACATTAACGGGTTGATCTAAGAAAATTACACTGGCATTTGAATTCCATGAAAAATCGTTATAAACAGGCTTTATTTTCTTAGAAATAGAAGAAGAACCTAATTCTAAAAAGAGACCTGTAAGTGATGAACATCCTGGACCACCATTAAGCCAAAGAATAATAGGATCATTTTTTGGATCATTTCTTGATTCAAAGAACCAATAAAAAAAATGTTTATCTTCTTCTTTAATATCCAAATAACCAGAATATTGTTTAACTTTATCGATATTAAGAATACCTGGATCTGATTTAACACGAAGTCTTGCACCTTCTACCGTATCGGATTCTACAAGGAAATCCCATTGAGAATCAGGGATAGTTACAAAAGATTTTGGAGCAATTTTATTTGGGTTTGCAATTGTTTTAATTAGTTCAGGATATTCTTGATAAGCTTTTTTCCATAAAGAAGTAACTTTTTCAATTTTATCAGCATTAATTAAAGAAGAAAACTTTGAAAAAAGTTGTGAAAAAACTTGTTTTCCTAAATCTCCATAAGGAAGTGATAAAGTCATAATTTGTTCATTAAATGAACCACTTAAAAAAGATTGGAAATCTTCTTGTTGATTAATAACTTGTTCTTCATTTTCTTGATTGAAGTTTACAGATGAAGCTGATGTAATTTGAGAAACCGCTAACGCAACGGTGGCGCTAACAGAGAGTGAAAATTTCATGTTTGCTAAAAGCTAAAAGTTAGAATACAAGATACAAATAAATAAATAAACAAACAAACAAGCAAAAACATTACAAAACAACATATTAAACAGGCCAAACTTACAATAAAACAAAGCGAACTCAAATAAGTAATTTTTATTCGCTATTATCCAAAAGCAACAGAAAATAAAAGTCTACAATTACCAAATAAATGGAAAATAATGACTTAAAAACTAAAAGTAAAATTTTAAATTTTGTTAAGAAAAAAAAAAGTAAACAAAAAAAAAAAAAATAAAATAAAATAAAAAAAAAAATGAGGCAAACTTAAAATAAATTTCAATTCCGAGGAAAATGAAATAATGAACAATGTTTGTGATGGGAGGCTGGCTTAACGTTTTGTTGTGGGGTTGGATATAGATTAGATAGAGGGCAAAAACAAAAACGCGCGATATTGAATTAATTAGGTTTTTTAGCCGCAATTATGTAATAAAATTAATTGTTTATTATTACGTAGTGTACATACAAAATATGTTCACTAAAATATTTATAAAAATTTATTTGTTTATTGGTTATTGATTGTAGTTATATATTATATTAATTTTATTTCAAATATTAATTTTAAAAATATATATATTAAAATATATTATATAAGATATTGATATATAACATTAATACTATATGTTATTCTAGAATTTCTAATATACGAGTTCTAGATTCGTTTAGATATTTATCACCTAACAACGTCATAGTATAAAGCATAAACACCCTATATTAATTATTATCAAAAACGAATGTTTATCAATTATTTACTGCCAAAATTAGTTTTCATAAAATACATAGTAATAAAAAGTATTACATTGTAATATTATATAATACAACGTAATATATATATATAAAAATAAATTTACCTTTGTTTGAAGAGCGCTCACTAAATCTACTAGTAGGAGAAGACGGATGTGTAATCTCAGGACCTACTGGAGGCAATTCAATTTTAGGTGCTTTTTTTAAAGTTGTTTCTTTATTAAAACCTTTTGGTGTGTCAAAAACATCATTGAAAACTTCATCAAGTGTCATAATTTTTTTTGGTTGATTATTTTTATTATTTTCATTCATTTTTAAACGTTAAGATGTAGAAATTTAAAGCGGATCTCATCGAAATATAAAATACTTAAATATATTAAAGTTAAGGGTTTATACGCTAAAATTAAATTACTGAGTCTTGTTCCATTTTTTTTTTTTTTGTATATAAAAAAAAATTTTGAAGTCATATACTGTCATAGTAACCACGTAAAAAGTGATAGTCCGTCATAATATAAATAAATAATATGTACAGTAAGTACTATTGGAGATGTATTTAATTAATAAATTTTATAAATTGAAATATTTTATTAAATATATTTATTGTTCTTGCTTGTTATTTCATAAACTTTTAGTTAAATAAATAATGATTTTTAATTTTAATATATTATTCGGAACTAATTTTTAATATATAATAACAAAAATCATTATAGCTCCACTTATTTATGTATATATAACCATTTTACTAATTACAATTTAATTATTTGAATCTACATAATCCTATAAGCTGTACAGTATCAGGCACTGAACGATACACCTATATAAACCAAAATAATTTAAGATGAAAAGAAGCTGTAACCATAGAGATTATTAATAATATTAATGCAACTTGCTATTTTAAAAATATATTTATCACGTGTTTAAACAACTGTATTGGGACAAGTTTAAAAATCCAATGAAACAAATTAAAAGTTGAAAAGAAAAAGTTTTCCACAAAGGTTAAATATGTATAATAAATTTGAACATCATACTCCAAGACCAAATAATATATTACAATCATAAATATCAAATTAAAAACATATTTGAGTAAATTTGGGAAAATTTTTGAATATCATAAAGTACATTATATTATTTGGGTTAAATAAGCGATCGAAGATGAATATCTTATTTCTGTACCTATAACGGTAGAGAGTTTTTATAGGAAAAGAAATTATTAAAATACAAATATTATTACATAAATATATATATTTGTTTAATAAGTTTTTTTTTTTATTAAAAAAAAGAAATATTGCCTATAATAATTTAAATATTAGTAATTTATTCTATTATCTTTTACATGACTGTGTTGTTAATATACATAACGCGTCATTTTCGGTGATGTTTTTTTTCTTATGAATTACATACTAAATTAGTGTGCTATTTACTCAGAAACTATGTACTACAGAGAATTACTAATAAATCGTTTTTTTTTTTTAATTCGTTTGGATATAATATTTTAAAATCAATTACTAAGGAATATGGAGAATAAATTAGTGACGTTGTATAAACTCTGAATAATATTTACTATGGAGACCAGGAAACCGAAAACTATTTGTACTATCTACCCCCCTCTTTTACTTTTCTACCACGGAGGTGCGGATTTTTTCTCCCTAAATACCTACTCAGCACTTAAGATATTAAAAAAATAAAATAAGAAAATGATAAAATAATAAAATAATAAAATAATAAAAATATAACAAAATAGAGCTGAAAAAATGCCGTTCATTATTTTTTACAACCGTTCAGAAAAACGCTAGCAATTTTAAAAAAAAATCGCTTAGTTATGTTGTTATGAAAAATTATTGGTCATTTTTCTAGCTTTGGTTCGGCATCCTTTTCTATTTAAGATTAAATACCCTTTGAAACATAATTGATTAAATCTCCATAGCAACACTTTAAATACGCTGTTTAATCTTATTACATAATATATCCTAACCAATTACTCATTTGTTTATTTCTTACAGCAAACAAACAAACAAACAAACAAACGAACTAAGTAAATAATTAAGTAATAAACGTGCAGTTCTTTATTTTTCATGCTAATTTAATACTTGTCAATATATTTATTTATTAGCTCATTTGCTATATACTTATATTTATATATGTATATATACATGTATATGTATATATTTATACATATATATATAAATAAACATATAGTAAATAAACAAATAAACAAACCTACTTTAAAATAAATATTTATGTATTTAACATAATATTTTATTTTATTTATAATCTAAACTTTTCTAACGTAAATTAATAGTTTTTTTTTTTTTAAAAAAAAAAAAATTATTATTTAGAATTTAGCGGTTAACAGTATAGTTTATAAGTAAAAGGTTTCAAAATAAAAAAAAGTCCTGAAAGGTTCTTAAGGTTTCTTTTGATATATTTAAACTATAAAAGATTTTTTTTTTTTCCTGAAGTGGAATAAAATTATTTTTTTATTTTTATAATATTATCATTTAAATTTCTTTTTTTTTTTTTTTTTTTTTTTTTTTTTATTAAAAGAAAAAAAAAAATAATAAAAAAAATTTAACAATGATACGCTCTTTTATTCAGAAACTTACTTTTATCAACACTCAAAATTCAAATAGTGAAACTACTTCTACTTTAAACAATGATAAACAGTTAAGTTTAAACTCAATAGACACTATTCATTGTCCTGATGATAAAGGTTTAAACCCTGGAAAAAATGTACTTATTACTCGTCCTGCGTCTGACGATTTTGAAGAAGTTCACGTCAGAACACTTTCGTATGCCGAGGTTGCTGCTATTTCTACAAATGATGGAAATTTGAATTCAATTGAAAAAAATGAGAAAAGTCAAAAAAACCAAAGAAATATTGCGTTTACTCTTAATACTCGTCCTATTGATTTAAAATCTAATTCCAAGAACTTATCTTCAACTAAGAAAAAAAATTCTAAACAAATTTCAAATAAATCTCCCCTTTTAACCGAAGAGGTTCCTCATTCTACACTTTCAGATTTAACATCTTCAACTTCTTCTTTAGATTACGATGATTTTACTAATAATAAATTTAAACGTGCAAAGGCTAGAGAAACTTCATTAGCTTTAAAACAAACTTCACGTCAGAAAGCTAAATCTACTGTTAATTAAATTTTCTAGTAGTATTTACTTTTGTTTTATTGCAATAATTTGCAATATTTTGTTCTGTTATTCAATATTCGATATCAGTTTTGTTTTTGTTTTTGTATGCTTTATTTTATATTACTTTACTTTATTTTAATTTGCTTTGCTTTTTATTATTGCTAGATCTGTTTTATGAATGCACTAGAGGAAATGTTTTAGATAGAATATAGTTGTGGGTATTGGAAATGGTTAAGTTAGGAGGATGGGGGTAAGTATTTAATTTATGTGATTGGTTTGGAATGTTGACTTATTAATATGTTACTGTATACTATGGAAATTAATAATATTATTATGTATGAAGAATAATTATTGTGTATGTTTACATACATTTGTATTTGTATTTGTATTTGTATTTGTATTTGTATGTGTATTTGTATTTGTATTTGTATTTGTATGTGTATGTGTATGTGTATGTGTATGTGTATGTCTATATTAAACTCTGCACGTTTTAATCGCCACTGTAAACAATCATAATTATCATTTCAGCATACTAGTTCATATTATTTTACCATATCACTTTATGGCAGACTCCTCCAAAGATTCCTCCTATCTATACAAACTTAATTAAATATACAATTTATACTGCATAACAATTACCGAGGAAAGTTGTTATGACAACAACAGGTTTATGACAACCGGTAATAAGATGGCTATCGGGTATTTCTCCACTTGTCCCTTGTTTATCTATATATCCATCCTTCACTCCTTGCCACTTAATTAATGTGAATATAATGAATTAATTGTTCATAATAATAAAAAATATATATTTTTTTTTTATTTTTTTATTTTTTAATTATTATTTTATTGTTGTATATTTGAATTTTTATACTTAAATTATTGAAATTTAATTTGTTTATTAATTTTTTTTTTTTTTTTTTTTAAAAAAAAAAAAAAGATTATCTGTTTATAAAGAATGTCTTTTGCATCTGCTTCAAATAGTGCAGATTGTTCTGCTGTATCAAACCCACTTTCAAAATTTTCTTCGCATATATCAAAAGATCGCTCTTTACAAAATGATAGAATAGCTCGAAGTGTTGTTCATGGAGTAATGAAAAGCCCAGGCCCGCAACCAGCGGATCAGGACTTACAGGTGGGTTAATATAATAATAACTAGATTATTAGTATTTTTTTTTTTGTTATATATATTTTTTTTTATATTTTATTAGTTATTTTTACTAACTTTATTAGTTGATTAATCAATTTAGACAACCACAGGCAAATGCATTTACATTTGAACCTTTAAAAAATGAATTAAGTAACATACATCAGTTATCGAGACCACATACAGATTTAAATTTACAAAGAAGCCAACCTCAAAATCAATCCCAATATCAAAATATTAGAGTTTCTCAAGAAAACATAATAGATAGTAAAAATTGGAAATCTGAGTTTTCGAACTTATCACAAAGTCATTCACAAATAAATATATCTTCACCAGCTATAGCATCTAATGCTGATTCTTTACAATTTCAAAATAATTCATCTTCTGTACCTCTTGCATATAATAGACCAATGGCTAGATCATTTATGTTTAATCAACAAATGGGTTCTTCTACTCGATTTCAAACCCCTACTTCTATGATGCAACAAAACCAATCACAAATGTTTACAAAAAGTACTCAAATTCAAGAATTAGATAATGCCACATGGGATGAACATTTTAAAACTATTGATAATCTTACAAAAAATTTAGATAATGATTTGAAATCAAAAGGAAAAGAAAAAGAAAAAGAAGTAGAAAATTTTAAAGTTTCTGAAAGTGCAAAAAGTGAACAAGAAATAAAATCAGATTATTTAGACAACATGGAGGATGTTTCTCAACAAGATTTTGAAGCTGTTTGGAGAGGTATACAAAATGATATATCTTCATCTGATTTTATGCCTCAATCTCACCATGATTATAAAGTAGATGTTGACGACAGCGATATAATGCCAATATGGGAAAGAGATTTTGATAAATATACTACAAGAAGACCAAATTATAGTTCTTATTCATTTGAAACTGATAATCAATTTTTAAATCATCCAGATCCATTTGAAGAAGGTGTTCGATTAATGGAAACAGGTGGAAACTTATCACAAGCAGCTCTTGCTTTTGAAGCAGCTGTACAATTGGATGATACTAGAGTTGCAGCATGGGAAAGACTTGGGTCATGTCAAGCACAAAATGAAAAGGAGGATGCAGCTATACGTGCGTTAGAATATGCAATTAAACTCGATCCATCTAATGAATCTGCCTTGATGGGTCTTGCCGTTAGTTATACAAATGAAGGATACGAAAATTCTGCATATGTTGCATTGGAACGATGGCTAGCAGTTAAATATCCAAATTTAGTGAGCCAAGCAAGAAGCTCAGATCCTACATTAACTAAAGAAGATAGAGTTTCATTGCATGCACGAGTTACAAATTTATATTTACAAGCAGCAAGATTGGCTCCCGAGGGACTAGGTATGGATGCAGATGTTCAAGTTGGGTTGGGTGTTTTGTTTTATGGTGATGAAGAATACGAGAAAGCTATAGATTGCTTTAATACAGCAATTTCGGTTAGAAGAGATGATCCTTTGCTTTGGAATAGATTAGGAGCCACTTTGGCTAATTCACATCGCTCTGAAGAAGCAATTGATGCATATTGTCGTGCTTTAAAATTACGTCCTTCATTTGTTAGGGCTAGGTATAATTTAGGCGTTTCATGTATTAATATTGGATGCTATCATGAGGCTGCACAACATTTATTAGCAGCATTAGCAATGCATGCAGTTGTTTATGATAATAATAAGGATACTGTTTATCCTAATCAGTCTACAAATATTCAAGAAACACTTAGGAGGACATTAATGACTCTTGGAAGAGAAGATCTAGCCTCTAAAATAGGTCCTGATATGCGACTAGACGAGTTCAAAAAAGATTTTGAGTTTTAAAATGACTTGAGGGGATTATTTTGATTGTTAATTTTGTTTTATTTTTATTTATATTTATTATTTGTTTGTATGTTTATTTTTATTTTTATTTATTTTAATTTATTTTATTTATTCTCATTTATATACAATCTATGAAGCTATCCTAAAGTTGAAGAGCTGAATGAATATTTACGGGGTATAAATACAAAGCGATATAGGGATATGGTATTATCACAGGAAAATTAGATAACGTGCGTAGCTTATTATTTTAAAAGTTTATTGTGTACGGTTTATATTTTTATTTTATGTTATATATAATAAATATAATAAATATAATTATTTAGTATTTGTATACAGTCGTTTATATATGCTTTATTTAATTTTATTTCAAATATTAACAAAATATTCATCTTGTATCAATGTTTTTACCTTCCCTACTCAAACTAATATAAGACATTAACTTTCAAACATTTACGTAGGGTTTTTACAAGTGTATACGTGGTTTCCATGATAAATATCAATGATAATATATATGAAACTCTGTAAAACCCTTAAAAATTGAGTCCATCTTCAAAATCGTGTATAGATTATCATTGTCACTTTTCGCTACAATAATTAATTACTTTAAACTTTATCTACAATTTAATTTACTTATTTCATTTACTAATTTTATTTACTGATTTTATTTATTTTCATATTTATTTTTTTTTTCCAATAATATTAAAACCTTGTGATTTCTATTGTAATCTCTATACAACACTACCAGACGAAATTTTGACTAATACTGGTATTTGGGTGGTATTAAGCTTGTTAATACCGGTATTATAGAGTTTTTGTCGTTTCGTTGGCAACGAGAAGAAAAACAAAAAATAAATGAGGTTCAGGGTGATTTTATATGTAAAATTACTAAAGTTAGGGTATAATCCATTAATTTTGTGAGGTCTCGGGTTATA
>JAJLXO010000439.1:0-14778 GCA_030571375.1 Botryozyma mucatilis | reverse complement strand
TTTTTTTTTTTTTTTTTTTTTTTTTTTTTTTTTTTTTTTTTTTTTTTTTTAACTAACTATTAGGTGAGAAAATTTCAGAAGAAGATGTTAGTAATTTATTAAAATCAGCACCAATACCACTAACTCGTGAATCTTTTCTTGCACATCTTTCAAGTTTATTATTAAGATTTGATGATAAAAGAACAATGCAAGATGCGCTTTATACATTAAGTGAGAATAAAGAAAATAAAATTAAAAATGAGGAAATAAAAGATGATAAATTAAATATTGATATTAATTATTTAAAGAATACTTTAATTGATGAAGGTATGAATGAAAAGGACATTGATGTAGCTTTGAAAGGATTTATTAGACACAGTGGTGGGAAAGATGTTTTAAACGAAAAGGCATTATTGGTACTGTTTAAGGATTAGATTATTGGCATATTTAGATTAGATTGTTGGTGTGATGGATAAGATAAACATTTGCTGGGGAATTTGGAATGTTATGCATTGGATGTTATGCATTGGATGTTATGCATTGGATGCTATGCATTGGATGCTATAAATTATTGGAATAGTTGCTCTCTACAGACGGACAGATACAGTGAGTCTAACGATTGATTCGGTAGTCAATCATTCTATAAACATTTCATATACTTTCACTTCACATACATGCATAGAATTTAGAGATTAATTAGTGTATATATACAATTAATAAAACTAAATACAATATAATATAAATACATAATACATAATACATAATACATAAATACATACAAACTAAACATCCACTATTAATTCATCAACAGACCAATCTTCATAACAACCATCAGGAAGGAATCTTCTTACAATTAAAGGAACTTTACCTTCAGATAATTCCTTTGAGGCTATTTGTAAAGGATCAGTTTCACCTTCTAAATCAACAAGAACAGGAGCATTTAAAGCAATTTGTTGTGCTCTTGCACCTAAAATTCTAGCTTTTTCATATTTAGTCATATAAGGAGTTGTTGTTCTTTTTTCTTTTGGTATAGAAAGAGATTTTGTTCTTATATCATTATTATTATTATTATTATTATTATTATTACCATTTAATTGTTCGTTGTTTAAATTATCATTTATATTTTCATTATTAATAGAAATTATACCATCAACACCTCCAGATTCATAATCTAAATCTTGATCAGCATCATCATACATGATATTTTCATCTTCACCGTATACTGCTCCATCTTCATATGTTTCCCTGTATGTAAGTTTGTGTATGTGAAATAAGAAATAAATAATAAAAATAAAAATAATACAATAAACATATAATATACTATATCATACCCGTCTTCAACGTCTGACATTTTAACAGTTTGTTGATGCCACTATTTTAATGTTAATGTGTAAATGTATGTGTAATTGTACAATTGTAGGTGCAATTGTATGTGCAATTGTATGTTAAATGTGTAAATATGCAATTTTAATTGTATGTTAAATGTGCAATTGTATGTACAAATCTATGTACAAATGAATGTAAAATGTATGTAAAATGTAAACAATAATATCTAAATATCAATCCGCAATATATTTAATAACAATAAAATAATATTATTATTACCATAAAAAATAATACAATAATATCAATTGAATATTGTACTTGGTTTGATTTTTTATCAAATTTGCAATCACTAAAGCAACCGTAGTGGACTTATTTTATAATATTTACTATAATAAAACAATAATTATAAAAAATAGCAAATATAAAAAATAACCAATATAAAAAACCTATAGCTGTTTATAATCATAATTGATTTTATAATTAATGATATACAATAAATCATTATTTCATTCCTAGGTTTATCTAATTGCTTAATATTATAATAATCACTCATATAAGTGCATATTTTTATTTATTTATCTTGTACACTTCATGCATGAAAAGTTTTAAATGCAAAGAATGCAACTCTGGCTTTAATAGAAAAGCACATTTGCAACAACATATTTCATCTGTTCATTATGATCTTCGTCCTTTTGTTTGTCCTGAATGTGTTTCTAATGATAATTTAAATGAGAATCAAGATGAAAAAATAAACCAAAATCAAAATCAAAATCAAAATCAAAATAAAAATAAAAATAAAAATAAAAAACCAAAAGTTATTGCATTTAGAACAGAACAACATTTGAAAAGACATATTCAATCTTTTCATATAAAAAAACCATTTTCTTGCTCTTATTGTACTGCAAGATTTCCTACTCAAGAGGAAACAAATAATCATATTTTATATAAACATCCAGAAAAAACTTTATCAGAAAATACTTCTTTATCTGATACTTATAATGCATTACATCCTTATATATGTGATGTCTGTTTTAGAAGATTTGCTACAAATACGAGATTAAAGTCACATAATACAATGTATCATGGTCCAGTAGCTCGTTTTCAATGTAATATAATGTGTCCAAATCAAAATGACAATAATCAAATTTTACAAACAAATAATATAAATAATATAAATGAAAACGAAGAAAATTCTCATACAACTAATTTTTACATATGTGGGAAAAAATTCTCCTCATACAAAGATCTTCAGAAACATGTTTCAGAATCACATGCAAAATCTAGAGAAGATTATACATGTCCCACCTGTGATAAAAATTTTACTTGTCAATCTTCATTAAATTCTCACATTATTACTCATAAAATAGCACTCGAAGATAGACAATTACATGAATGTTCATATTGTCAACGTAGATTTACAAAATACCATGGATTAAAATTACATGTTAATGCCGTCCATTTAAAAATTAAACCTTTTACTTGTCAATATTGCAATCTTTCTTTTGCATATAAACTTCTTTTAAATCGTCATTTAAAAGCTGTTCATTCAATTCCCACTAATTCAAAAATATCTAATAGGTCCACTAAACCTATGAAGTCCATTACTCCTGATATTTCATTAAATTCTATTGACACACAGTCTTCTGCAGAAGATTCCGCAAACTCTGAACCTGTCTCGGAAAAGGGCTCTCTTTTTACTATAGATTTATTATCAGGAGCAAATTATGAAAACCGACAAATTTCATGTCCTGTCTCAAATTGTAAATTTAAGTTTTTTAGAGAGTACGATTTACAAAGACATTTAAAATCGTTACATTGAAATGATAGATAACAGTAATTAATATAGTATTATATTAAATAGAGTGATAAATAAATAAAAATAAATAGCAAACAATAAATAAGTAGCAAACAATAATAAATAATTAGCAAACAATAATAAAATAAGTAGCCTAATAAATAAACATTAAATAATATAATAAATAACAATAAATAACATAATAAATAGCATAGTTAACAATAAATAACATAGTTAACAATAAATAACATAGTTAACAATAAATAACATAGTTAACAATAAATAACATAGTTAACAATAAATAACATAGTTAACAATAAATAACATACAGATAAAAACAGCAATAAATAAAAACATACCAATAAATTCCAGCAATAAATAAATAAATAATAAACGATAAATATACAAATACACAATAATAAATAAAAATACCAACACTCCAGATTAACTATCTGTAATCTCTAAAGGCGATATAGAAGAATCGCATAATCTATCGTCATTTTCACCAGATGATAATGTATGATTAGAGCACGGTGTTGAATCTCGTAATTTATCATCATCTGTCTCAAACAGATTTTTATTACTCTTATAATCCGCCTTTGCCCATCTATTCCCATCATCGTCATTAGAATTTCCATTTTTTTTGTCACCTTGCTTATTTTCTATACTTCCTCCTTTGTTATCATCTTTATTAGCTTTATCATCTTTCTCATTTTTTTCTCTCTTTTTATTTTCTGCCTCCAACTTAGCAATTCGCTTCTTACAAGAACTTAATTCTTTTTGTAAATCTTTTATATATTTTATAGCCATTTCAACAGTATTCGCTTTAGAAGCTATAACCTGTACGCCAGGCGGTAACGGTGGAAGTAATCTATCTAAATCCATGATTCCTGCATTTAACCTGTTCCTTCTTCCTTGTTCAGCAACTTTATGAATTGTACGCTTTACACTCAAACTCTCACTAAGTGATTCGGGATATTTTAATCCTAATGCTAAATGCTTTCCATCTACAATATTCTGATAATTTGAACGAGATGCAAGCAATTCACATATTTCCGCCTCACTTAATTCTCCACTCATATTCTTCTTATTTGAACGGTATCCTCCCATTTGAATATTGGCATTAGATCCAATTGTCCGACCAAATCCATTGGTACTGTTAATATTATTATTGTTATTCATGATATTATTTATACCATTATTAGGCATAATTGTAGGCATGGACATCGGAGTTTTAGGAATTGAAGAATTTCCTGTAGCTTTCATGATGGGAGTTTGTAGCCCAGAAAATCTGGGTGACCAATTAGCAGATCCAATCGATGAAACCGAGCCACTGCGTTCTTTTGTCTTTATTGAGGATACAAGTGGTAATAAAACCGGGGTCCCATTGCAGCTTGTATTTATGTTACTATTATTACTATTATTATTAGTAGTAGTAGTCGTAGTAGTACTAGCATTATTAGTATTGTTATTGTTATTAAAATTTGCATTCCAAGTTAATGCAGATTGTTGAATTTGCAACGGCTGTTGAATTTGCGGCTGCTGAGTTTGTACTCCTTGAACATTAGATAAATAATTATTTTCTTGATCTGATGGTAGGTTCATGAGACTAGAAGGAGTGGCCGGCTTTTGATTAAAAGCATCCGATAAATTATTTCTAGGCTCTAATCGGGGTGAAGGATTCACTGAGGAGAGTGGTTTTTTAACTTTTCCATTTTCAACACTGGTTCCTCTACTTAAAGAAGATCTACTTCCATTTCTTTTATTTCTTCCTGGACGAGATTTTGGTGCAGTAAAAGTTGAATTTGAGCCAGTAATTGCTTGTATTGCTGGTGATGGTAACGTTTTTGTTCTATTATTATTGTTGTTAATATTGCTATTAGTGTTGTTATTGATACTATTAGTATCATTATTGTTAGGATTAGTAATAGAACTATTATTAAAAGAATTACTGATATTATTGTTGATAGTATTTCTAATAGTGTTATTAATAGTATTATTATTGATATTGTCATTATTGGGTGGTGAATTAAGTACAGTACTTGATGTATTATTGTTAAAACTGTTTCTATTAGAAGGTTGTAGCATTGGAGAACTTAATGGTGAAAGAGAAAGCTTTTGATAGTTAATATTTTGAATATTGTTATTACCAGCAAAAGCATTATTGGCAGCGACTGAAAAAGGAGATGAAGCATAAAAAAGATCTGTTGGAGGTACTGCAGGAGAGATTAATGGTGTAAAAAAAGAATCGTCCTCCTCTTTGGGTTCTATATAAGAAGAGTTTGTTGGGTTAATCATTCCAGAAGGGAAGCTAGCGTTTATCATGTTATCAAAGTTAGTGTTTGAATAAGCGTTATTTTGCAAATTAGATTGTGTATTATTTTGTGGGAAAATATTTTGATTGTCGTTTTGTGAATTAGGCTGAATAAATTGCATATTAGTGTTTGTATTACTAGCTGTCAGTTCAAAACTGTTGGGAGTTGGAGGAATTCCATTTCTATGCATATTATTCTGGGAATATAAATTACTGTCATTATTGATATTTTTATTGTCTACATTTGTGTTGTTTGTAGCAAGAAAGGACAAATACTGTTGTAATTTATCATTTGACAGTGTAATTAAGTTCGCTGGAATAGCACGTTCTTGGGTGTTTTCATTTTGATTCTCTTTGCTTATGTTGTTAGGGAAAAATATTGGGTTCCCATCTAAGCCGTTGCCAATATTGTTGATGTCTATATTTAAGTTTTTATTAGTGTTGTTAGTGTTATTAGTGTTGTTGTTAGTGTTATTGTTATTATTATTATTATTATTATTAGTGTTACTATTATTATTATTATTATTATCATTATTATTATTGTTATTGTTGTTGTTGTTGTTGTTGTTGTTTATGCTATTAATGCTATTAATGCTATTAATGCTATTTCTAAGATCATTATGACTGGTATTACCATCTATACCGTCAAATATGCCAATATTATCAACATCAGATACGATTCTCTCCTGTAAGTAAATATCTTCAAAATTAACTTTAACCTGTGACTTTAAATCATGTAATTTTAAATCATGATGATTTGAATTTTCATCGTTTGACTCCATAAAAAGACCAATATTTTCAGAATTTCTTTTATTTTCCACATTTTCACTATTTCCAACATTTGCTAAATTTTCCATAAAATCTCCTTTAGAGTTCATATTAAAATTTTCACTAAAGATAACTTCCTCATTGGATTTTTCTTGTATATGTAAAAAATCAGAGAAATAAGGTTCAATTTCGAAATTACCACCATTTTTATTATTATTTAACTCTAATACTTCCAATTCATCTCCATTTGACAAATTCATTGCGGTTTTTCCTTAATAAATTTTAAAATTTTATCAAAATTTATTAAAATTTATCAATTTTATCAATTTTTTGTAAAAAAATTTAACAAATTCACTTAAAAATCCTAAAAAAAATTAGTAAAAATATTAAAAGATAAGAAAAATTACAGCAAAAAAATAAAAAAAAAATAAAAAAAAAATTAAAAAAAATTAAAAAAAATTAAAAAAAAATCGTAAAAATTAAAAAAAAAAACTGACAATATCAGAAAACCAACTACAACACTAATAAATAACTTTCTATTACTATAAAACCGTTTTTATCAATGAGATCAAGAAAAATCCTTCTTGTTTTCTCGTTTTTTTCGTCCCTCTTATATTTCGCGATGCTTCTTCTAGTGCGGTGAATTTTTACAACCGTTGGTTGCTATGGCGATGTGGTTTTATTAAAAGAAATTTTTTCTTTTGTATTACGCAGTGTTATGTAATATAAAGTAATTGTTGTCATGGCGATGATGTAATTATTTTGAATAAATTAATAAATAATAAAATAATAAATAATAAATAAAATAAATAAATAAATAAATAATAAAATAATATATTATTAAAATAATAAAATAATGAAATAAATAAATAATAAAATAATATATTATTAAAATAATAAAATAATGAAATAATGAAATATTAAATTGATATTATTAGAATAATAAAATAATAAAATAATAAAATAATAAATAAAATGATATATTATTAAAATATTAAAATAATAAAATAATATAATAACAAAAATAATAACAAAAATAATAACAAAAATAATAACAAAAATAATAACAAAAATAATAACAAAAATAAAATAATAAATTAATAAATAAATATATAATAAAATAAAATAATAAAATAAATAAATAATAAATTAATAAATAAAATAAATTAAACAAAATAAATTAATAAATAAATAAATTAATAAAATAATAAAATAAAATAACTAAAATAAATAACAAATAATAAAATAATAAATAAATAGATAAACTAAAAGTAAAAGTAAAAACAATCCACTCGTATTGCAAATCTCATCCCATAAAGAATAATCTATCCAATAGTTTGCTTCGTTGTGTATGTTTATCAATACTCAGTGTGTTGTAGTATTTCTGTATGCAAATAATATATAGTTAGTTCGTTTGTAAGTTTGTATGTATGTATGTATGTATGTATGTATTTATGTATGTATGTATGTATGTATTTATGTATGTATTTATTAATGTATGTATTTATGTATTTATTAATGTATGTATTCAAGTATGCAAGCAATGATCGTATATCGTGCTGTGCTCAACACGTAGCTGTCTGTATCTTAGAAAACACCTCCAGTAGATTTTCCAAACCATAGAGTATATTCTCATCCTTCCCAAGGCCAGGTGTAAAACTTGAGTGAGCGAAATCAATCAGTTTTACCAAAGCGATATCTCTGTGAACATCCTGATCTTCATCATCGTCGTCTTCATCTTCCTGATCTTCTGTGTCCTCCTTGTATTCTTTTCTCTCTTTCTCCCAATCTATCTTTTTCCGTATTTCATTTACATCTCCCTCATATATAATCAACAATGACACAGAGTACATTCTTGTTTCAGATTTTTCCAATGCCCGTTTGATCTCTTTTATTTCAGCATATATTTTATCCACAATTTTATCAACATACTCCTTCGGAGCTCCTAGTAAATACTCTTGTAGTCCTAGAATCACATCTTTCTCTCTAAACTGTCTTCCGTAAAACCTATCATAAACTTTAACTTTTCCAACCACTTTCCCATCCAAATCTTTATAATCCAATACAGGAATCTTTTCCTCTGAATCGTTATTTGACCTATCTATTTCGTTTTTATATTTTGATTCATCATAACAAACACGCATACCAGCAATTCTAAATCCTAATGAGCCGCTTGTAGTTGAACTTGCTACCGATTCTAGTCTATGTCTTTTTTCTATACTAGTGTTTATTGGATCACTTAAAACTTTACCTAATTTAATATCTATTATACATGGTAGTTTATATCCATATGTTAGATTATCCAATACTAATAATTTATTAGGAATATCGGATTGATTTTCTTTAAATTTTTTAGAGTTTTTGTTTAAATTCTGACTTGAATTTACATCTAAATCTAAACTAGACAATGTCTCATTTTTACTTCCTTCTATATGACCTTCAGAATGATAAGCTTTTGAGTCATCTTCTACAAACTGAGAAGCTAATTCTCCACAGTAATCTTGAGTTAATGTACCCATAAACTTGGGAATAAATGATTTTAATAAACTATACTTTAGATTACAATCTTCGTAAAACTTTACCTCTTCTTCATTACTAGGTTTAACAATAACAAGACCACTTTCATCTTGAAAAATCCCCTCGTGACCTGCCGCCTGTAATACTGTTTGTCCCATTTGATAATCTGTAATAAAATTTCCACAAATTATGAATTTGATCTTTCCAAAGTATGCAAAGGAAATAATTATTCAATCCACCTCACGACCACTTGAAAGTCTCTAGAAGGGTCTAAAAGAGTCGAAAGGAGTTGAAAAAAAAAATACCTAAAAATAAAATGAAACTACTAATAATCTAGTAAACTTTAAATCTTTTCAATACAAATTTGAATCAATTTTGACTGTAATTTAAACTTTTTTAAAAAAAAAATCTTAGTTAATCTTGCTTTTTTTTTATAATCATGTCTTCAATTAAACTTAATTTATCGCAATTAAAGTCTAATTTAGACTTAGAAAAACAAAATATTTGTAAGTTGTCATGGATACAAAGATGTTGCCATAGAATTGTCTTAATATTTACCATCTATGTCAGCCGCAAAATACTTTTGGACCCCCAAAAAAGATAAATTTAAGCAAAAGTCATTTATTTTGAAATACTGTAGATATTGTAATACTTACTGTACTTAGTGTAGTAATATTGTAGTTAGTTTCATAGTTTGTGTCTGTGTTGTTTTATTTAATGTACTTGTTTTATTTGATGTACTTGTTTTATTTTCTGTATTCTTTGAAGTCTTGTAGTCTTTCCCATTATATTTTAATAGTACATCTCAGTTATCTTTTTTAGTCGAGCCCAAAGAAAAACTTGAAACAGACTTTAAATTTACATTTGTATTTTCATCGTTTCCACCTAATTTTTTTTCCTCTCTATTATTGCTTGTATGGTTTCCATTTTCCTTATTGACATCCTCAGTAGTTCTTCTTACCGGGGAACCCGCTGATGGACTAATCAACGGAGAACCCTGCATACTTTTCGGACTAGACGCCGAAGAGGCCTCTGAATCAAGTTCATTTTGTAAACGTAAAAGCTCAACCTTAAACCTATTTCCAAACACATCAATATAATATGTAGCACCATTGTAAGCAGCCACGGAAAAAATATAAGATAAAAAAAGAGTAGAAAGAAACCTATTTGAATACCATATTGGAACTGGTAACATTGTTAATAATTGATAACCAAATTGTATAAACATAAATGCAAATTCAGCACCAATTTCAGGTAATTTATTCACGGTAGAACCTAACCATGTGTTTTTATATTTTTTTCTTAAATATTCAAAGGAAGTCATTCGTCCAGCTTTTATCTTTTCCTGACATCTTATTGTTATAAAATAATAATACAAAGTTTGCCAAATAAAATAAAATATTGTAACCCATATAAAAGTTTCGTAAAAATGAAAATTCTCAACCTTATCCGCACCAGGAAATCTTTTTGTTTTGTAACTTGGATCTAAACAATGAACTATACAATGTAACGTGACCGGTGGAATTAAATGAATAAATGTAGATGTTGCCTTATCTAATGAATGCAATACTAAAGAATTTCTCCAAGTGATTACTGCCCAAGAAAGCGTCCCAAATGAAAAAGCGTAACAAGATAAAAACAGTCTTTTGGAATTTGGTAATACCCATATAAACAATAACAAAAGTAAATTTACAAAATAACATAAATCTGCTAAATAATATTGCCAATCTTTCTTACGAAATGTATAAATTCTTATTGGCATAAGAAATAAAAACTCTATGGTGTAAACTATATGGAAATATTCTGGCCAACCGGCAATTATGTATCCTGAATAAAATAAGTTTAAACATCCAATAGCAAATGTAATTTTTTCACTAGTTGAAACAACTCTTGTATCATCAAATTTGTTTTCAATATTTTGAAATGTTTTTATAATTTTACTCTTTACTTTATCTAATTCCTCTGTTCTTGCTCTCTTTTTCCATTCATTTTTTGTCCTAGAAATTTTTCTTCTTAATGGTCTAACTTTAACGGAAACAGACTCTATAAAGTCAAAAATACTAACATGATCAAGTGACAAAGCGTCATCTTCTACATCTTCAAAAAATGTATTTGAATTTCCATCATTCTCTACATTATGATCTACTCCTTGATTTACTTTACGTTTTAATTCACTTCCTACGCAAGGATCTATGTCTCTTTTCTTTTTTTCTTCGTTCATCTGGTTTTCTCTCATACTCTACACAGCTTAGAAAAGTAAATAAAAATGAAAAAAATTATAAAAAACTATATACAAAGCCAATAAATGTTTTCAAGTCAACATTTTAATATATTTCTTGACTCTATAAAACGTCGCTAATTTGTTTAAATTGAAACCCCATATACAGATACAATTGCGAACAAAACCAACACCTTGTTATTACCTAACTTTGCCTCACGTGACTAAAACTATACAATTAGATAATCAACGCACGTGATGTTTATTACTAATTGGTTGCTATTTGGCGCGTTAGGGGTATTACCCAAATTAAAAATCATCTCCATGACAACGTTTAATTTTATATTTCTTAATTTAATATTTAATTTTTAAAATCCAATTTTAACCAATTTTAGGTTCATTTGAGGTGAGTTATTGCTATATTTATTTATTAAAAGTATTTTAAAAAGTGTAAATACTAACAATTTAAGGTGATTTAGGAATTTATAGCTTTTTCTACGTTTTTAAACCAATTTTTTTCATTTTTTTCTCATTTTTTACACCAAAATGGCTCAAAATTCAAACTCCACAGAAACAAATTCTACCTCTGAGACTCCGATTTCAACTGGAAACAGCACAATTAATAATAATAATAATAATAATAATAATAATAATAGTGCAAATGTTGCTAATGGAACTTCTAAAGATGCGTTGCCTAATTCGGCCGAAAGTTCTAATTCAGAAACCTCTAATAATTCTAACAATTCAAATACATCAAATACAAATAACTCGGCTACTACATCCAATGGTGTAAATTTATCTCAGACTACTAGTACTGGTAATAATAAGATAAATGCTCATAGTAATGCTCATAATAATGCTCATAGTAATGCTCATAGTAATGCTGTTTCTAGTGGAAATTCAAATAATGCAAATGCTGGTAACGGCGTTGCTAACTCTCGTGGGAAAACAAACACAAATTCAACCACAACTAATAATAATAATAATGCAAATTCTAATAATACTACTGCTAATGGTAATACTAATAATAGTAATAGTAGTAACAATGATAGTCAACCTCAGTATTCACAGACAGATTTAAATAGAATTGTACAAGAATATTTAACTAAAAAAGGTTATCATGCTACAGAGGCAATGTTTAGACTAGAATCCTCTAGAAATCCAAGTTTGCCACCTCTTTCGCTTCCAAATAATTTACAACCTAAACAAAAAGATTCAAATGAACAACCAGATAAAGATCAGAATTCTAATAATGCAAAAGATAAACAAAATCAAAATGATGCAGCGAAAGGAGGAAATTCAGATCAAAAAATTTTAAAAGATACAAAAGATACAAAAGATGCAAAAGATACAAAAGATACAAAAGATACTAAAGATACTAAAGACACAAAAGATACAAAGGACACAAAAGAAACAAACAAAGACTCAAAATCATCCTCAGAACCACTCACACTCTCTTCTACTCTGGGGAAAGAAAAAGTAACTATAGATCCACTAATGTATGAAAGAGCATACACTCTACTGAGAGGTTGGATAGAGTCTTCTCTAGATTTGTACAAACCAGAGCTAAGACGCTTTTTATTTCCAATTTTTGTTCATTCCTTTTTAGATCTAGTTGCTCGTGATCACACAAAATATGCTAGAGCATTCTATAATGCTCATTTTTCTGATCACACTTTTTTGCACGGCCAAGACATTCATCAAATCTCCGCTATAGGACTCCCTGACCATATAAAAGAAAATAAAACTGCTCAATTGTATAGATTAAATAAATATAATTTACACATTTCAAGATCTACTTTTGATTTACTACTATATTTTTTACACGACAATGAACGTGCAGGTGGCAATTTAATTATTAGTCTTATAAATCAATATATTAACATTCAAATTTCCTCAAAAAGACCATCAAGATATGATAGTCAGATTAAATTAAGTGAGAATGATGGTATAGTTGACAATTTCACTGCAAATAATACTAATTCAAACTCTGATAACAAATCATCAACATCTACTGTATCTCCCTCAAATCAAATTGATGAATTTAATAAGCAACCAGTTAAATTAGGTCCACTGCCTTTAGATCCCGAAATGGAAAAAGCTGTAGAATTTCAATTAAAAGCTATAGATGAAAAAGAAAATGTTAAAACAAATGAAAATTCAAATGAAAATACAAACGAAAATACAAACGAAAGTTCAAATACAACTATAGATGGAAAATCTCCAACTTTAATAGAAGAATTCAGAAATTTATATACTCCTGCTGATACATCAATGAAATCCCCATCAAGAGATTCAATTCCGTTTCCTCCATTTAAGGGTGTTAATGTGGATGCTGAAGTTGAGAGAGTTAAAGATTATCGTTCTAGAATAAGACTTGATCCTACTAGTTCTAGCCAAGCAGCTTTACCAACTGTATGTCTATATACGTTTCATAATACTCACGATCGTCTCAATTCTTTACAAATATCTCCGGATGCTAAATTAATAGCTGGTGGATTTGAAGATTCTTTCATAAAGTTATGGTCCTTAAATGGTGAGCAATTACATTCACCATACAAACCAAGGGAAATGGAAAAATCAAACACATGGAAATTAGTTGGTCATTCAGGACCCGTGTATGGACTCTCATTTTCCCCTGATAGTACTTTTTTAGCTTCATCATCTGAAGACAAAACAGTCCGCCTTTGGTCCGTAGAAACAGGAACCGCAATGGTTGCCTATCGTGGACACACTCGGCCTATTTGGGATGTACAATTCTCTCCACATGGTCATTATTTTCTAACAGGTTCCTCTGATCAAACTGCTCGATTGTGGAGTTGTGATCATATATTTCCCTTAAGAATATTTGCTGGTCATTTATCTGATGTAGATTGTGTTGCATGGCATCCAAATTCTTCATATGTTTTAACTGGTTCTTCAGATAAAACAATTCGAATGTGGGATGTTAATCGAGGAGATTCTGTTCGTGTTCTTATTCATCATACTGCACCTGTAACTGCTATCAAGGTTTCACCTGATGGAAGATGGTGTGCTTCAGGAGATTCCGATGGATTAATTCATTTATGGGATTTAGGTTCTGGTCGAAGAATTAAAACAATGCGCGGTCATGGAATTTCACCAATATATTCACTTGATTTTTCTTTAGAGGGAACAACGCTCGTTTCCGCTGGTGCTGATATGTCTTTAAGAGTATGGGATGTTAAACGCAATACATTTGACTATGTTCCCACCCCGGAGAATTTCACAATTCCTGAAAGAAAAACCGATTCAGTATCAACAAAGTCTTTGGATGATAATGAAAAGGAAACTGAAAAATCTAATGAAAATGGTAAAGTTAAAGAAATTGATCAAAATGAAAATGAGACTGATTCCATTCAATCTATTAAAAATAAGAATAAAAATAAAACTCAATCTACGGTTAAGGAAATTAAAGCTGATGGACCAGTTGGGGCTGTATATTCAGAAAAAAATGGAAAAATAATATCTACAGGAGCGGCATCAGTTGCAATGTTTGGAATGAATAGAGAAGTTACTTCATTAGAAGACCATATGGCTGTATTTTATACAAAAAGAACTCCAATATATCAAGTGAATTTTACTAGAAGAAATTTATGCCTTGCTGCTGGTGCATATAAAATTTAAACATTTATTTTTAAATTTTATTTACAGTTTATTTTAATTATTCCAATAATGAACATATCTAAAAATATTTTGATAATCATGTAAATATTTCAAATGTATTATAATATATTAATGTATTCTTTTGTTTTTCTTTTTTATTTTTCTTTTTCTTTTTCTTTTTTTTTTTTTTTTTTTTTTTTTTTTTTTTTTTTTTTTTTTTTTTTTTTTTTTTTTTTA
>JAJLXO010000437.1:0-14936 GCA_030571375.1 Botryozyma mucatilis | reverse complement strand
TTATTTATTATTATTTATTATTATTTATTATTATTTATTATTATTTATTATTATTTATTATTATTTATTATTATTTATTATTATTTATTATTATTTATTATTATTTATTATTATTTATTATTTTTTATCTATTATTTATTATTTATTATTTATTATTTATTATTTATTATTTATTATTTATTATATTTACTATGTTTCTTATATTTTTTATAATATATATTGTATATTATATCATATCATATGATATTAAATAATAGATTGATTTTTGGTTTATTATATGTTAAGTTGAATATTTTTGATATTCATTTTTTATTATTAATTTATTTATTGTTTGGAATAATTTATTCTTCCCATGTAATTCAATGTTTTAACTATTATGTTGCTTTTTTATCATATATTATTTAGAGTAGAGTGGTATTTTATATTATGTATATTGTATTTACTTATATTGCTATTAATAAATTATTTATGTTATATTTATATGTTTTATTATTACTATTATTCACTGTATACTATATTATTATTTCTTATGTATATATGAATATTTTTATATTACTATGTATTTGTTTGGTATGCTCTATTTATTGTATAAAATATACAAATTATCGTATTTATTACATTTTATATACTATACTACACTGTATCTTACTATATTATATTATACTATATTATTATATATATTATAATATATTGTATATTGTATTGTGTGTGTATTATATATTATATAGTATATAGCTTGATATATAGCATATTATATACCATTATATTATTATTTATATTATTATTTATGTTATTATTTATATTATTATAGTATATTTTTTTTTATATTATATTATATACTAATATTACTCTCTTTCCAACCATTCTCATAACCACACTGCTCTTATAAAGACTAATTAAATATCACAGTAATAAACATATTTAAATGCTTTTCCAAATATATATATATATATATGCTGCTTAAATAATACTTTTGAAAACGCGTAACAAATACTTTTATAGTGTTGTCATAATAATATAATAATATAGTCACGTGCGATGTTGGTCTCAAATAGGAAATGTGATTAAATTTACGGTTAGGGTAAATCCCTGTTTTCTTTTATCCTGAAACAGATTTTTCAAAATTTACTTAGTAAAAAAAAAATTAAAATAATCCAAAAAAAAAAAAAAATAATTTCAAAATACGCAAATTAATAAAACACTTTAATATAGAATTTTAGAATATTTTATCAAAGTAAATTAATAATAATATAAAATTAAGTTTATATATTTTATTATATAGTCTTTAATATTTTTTTTTTTTGTTTTTTTTTTTGTTTTTTTTATATATTTTATATTTTATTTTTTACCTTGTAAAACTCATTATTTTTAAATAGTTATAAGTTTAATTGTTTATTTGTTGAACAATTGAGATATAAAATATTTTTAATTAATCAATTAATTAATTAGAAATATTTTTTCTATTTTATTAACTTATCTTATTAAATATAAATCTTCTTCTCATCTATTATAAATTGCAATGTCTTTTGATCAATCTAAAGTTAGTGCTACATCAGTTTTTCCGCAACAAATTGATGAGGATGAAGCCACTACAACACAAAGACAATTTAAAGATTTTATATTAGAATTTAGAGATCGACATTTTTTTATTTATCGTGATCAATTAAGAAATAATGTATTAGTTAAGGAATATTGTTTAAGAGTTGATTTGCAAGATCTTGCTTCTTATAATGAAATTTTAGTTGATAAGCTTACGCATGATCCAAGTAATATTATTCCTTTATTTGAATTTGCTGTGCAAGATGTTGCAAAAAAAATAATTTATTTGAATTCTACTAATTCTAATCCAAATTCAAATGATAATCAAAATCAAAATCAAAATTTAACACAAAATCAAACTCAAACACAAACACAGGATAATCCTTTTTCAAATAATGATTATAATTTAAATTCTGATCCTACTAATATCCTTTCAAAAAATTTTAATTTACCTAATTTTCAAATTATATTGAAATCAAATGCAAACCCAATTTCTTTAAGAGATTTAAGTCAAAACGCTACTTATATTTCAAAACTTGTTAGAATAAATGGTATCATTATAGGTGCCTCTTCTTTATCCTCTAAAGCAACAAGAGTACAAATAATGTGTAGAACTTGCAGGCATGTAAGATATATTAATATTCAAGGAGGATTTTCAGGAATTACTTTACCTAGAAGATGTGAAGCTGAACCAGTTGAAGGTACTAAAAAAGAATGCGTTTTAGATCCATATGTAATTATTCATGAAAAATCAACTTTTGTAAATCAACAAGTTTTAAAATTACAAGAAACTCCTGATATGGTCCCAGTCGGTGATCTTCCCAGACATATTATGCTTTCAACTGATAGATATCTTACTGACAAAGTTGTCCCTGGTGTCAGATGCTCTGTTGTGGGCATTTACTCTGTATATCAAAGTGGTTCATCTAAAGGAAATAAAAGTGCTTCTGTTTTAAGAACTCCATATATTCGTGTTATTGGTTTGGAAGTTGATGTTGAACAAAATACAAAAGGTTCTGCAGTTTTCACTGAAGAAGAAGAAGAAGAGTTTTTGGCTTTATCACGTAAACCAGATTTATATGAAGTATTTGCTAATAGTATAGCTCCTTCTATTTATGGAAATAAAGATATTAAAAAATCAATTGTTTGTTTACTTATGGGTGGTTCTAAACGTATTCTACCAGATGGTACAAGACTTAGAGGTGACATTAATGTTTTACTTCTTGGTGATCCTGGTACTGCAAAGAGTCAATTGTTAAAATTTGTTGAAAAAGTTGCCCCAATTGCTGTATACACTTCCGGAAAGGGTTCTTCTGCGGCAGGTTTAACTGCATCAGTACAAAGAGACCAGTCAACTCGAGATTTTTACTTGGAAGGCGGTGCAATGGTGTTAGCAGATGGTGGAGTAGTTTGTATTGATGAATTTGATAAAATGAGAGATGAAGATCGAGTAGCTATTCATGAAGCAATGGAACAGCAAACTATTTCTATAGCAAAGGCTGGAATTACAACTATATTAAATTCACGTACAAGTGTTCTTGCAGCTGCAAATCCTTTATTTGGTAGATATGATGATATGAAAACTCCTGGTGAGAATATTGATTTCCAATCTACAATTTTATCACGTTTCGATATGATTTATATTGTAAAAGATGAGCATAACACAGCAAGAGATACAACTGTTGCAAAGCATGTCATGAATATTCAAATGAATAAGAATACTGACCAAACCAATAATGTTCAAGGAGACATTCCAATTCAAAAGATGAAACGATACATTTCTTATTGTAGATCAAAGTGTGCCCCGAGATTATCCCAAGAAGCTGCAGAAAAATTAAGTTCTTATTTTGTTGGTATTCGGAAGGAAGTTAAAAGTATTGAAGCGTCTCAAAAGGAAAGATCTTCAATCCCAATTACAATTCGTCAATTAGAGGCTATTGTACGTATTTCAGAATCATTAGCTAAATTGGTATTAAGTCCTGTTGTAAGAGAAGAGCATGTGGATGAAGCAGTAAGATTATTCTTTGCCTCAACTATGAATGCGGTAAATCAAGGTAGTGAGGGAAGAGAAGAACTTGTTAAGGATGTCAGTAAAGTCGAAGATGAATTAAGACAAAGATTACCTGTAGGTTGGAGAGTTTCCTATAGTTCTTTGATTAAAGAGTTTATACATCAGGTACGTTTTGTATTTTATTGCTTTTATTTTATATTTATTTTATGTATATGTTTTCAAATTTTTACTAACAGTATTTACAGAAAGGTTATAGTGATGCTGCACTACGTGCCGCTTTAGCGATAATGGAACGTAGAAATACAATCCAATTTCAAAAGCAACGATCAGTAATAGTCAGATCTGGTCCATGATATATTCATTACATTATGAATTTTTTCGGGGTTTATTTTGTGTTATTTATACTTTTTATTAATGTTTACTATTTTTTATTGTTTTCTATTGGTTGTTTTTTGGCTTTTCAAATTCTTTTTCTTTGTTTAATAATTATTAAAATCTATTAAATTATATGGATATATGTATTTTTACTTAATTAAAATTTTATACAGAATAGTAGAACATCCATTTTAATATACGTTAATGTTTCGATATCGTTAAAAAGCATGAATAAATAAAAAAAATTACTTGAAATTTCCGCATGTTTCCTTGATTTTAAATGGGTTTCTTTTGCAATCCTAAACAAATATCTTCAAAACTGACCTTTCTGTGGATAATACATACAAACCATAAAACACACAATAGATATTGGTTGTTAAGGAATTTTTTAAATATTTGAGGTTAGAAGTCAGAGAGAATAGGGTACGAAATAAATAGTTTTAATGGAAAAAAGATTAATATTTAGGTTCTAATCCATTTCTGTTCATAAAAACTTAAAACAAGCAAGACTTGTATTTTGAATGAAATTTTTTATACTTTAATTATCCTTTTGAGTGATTTTTAATTTTTTTTTCTTTATGTAAATAGTTGTAAAATTGTAAAAATGTTAATTTGAAAATAAATTATTAAAATAATAAAACTAAAACTACATGTTTATTCATACTTCACTATGAAAAAAAAAAAAAAAAAACTAACTTAAATTTCATTATACTTATTTTTATTGTAAATGTAATTTTTGAAAGCACTGATCGTAATTAAAAATATTAAATATTAAATACTAAAGATAAAATACATATAAAAGAGATTATCATGGCAATGAAAGGGTAGTAATTTTTGAAAGAACGTTTTATTTACAGAATATTAAGTAACTATTTAATTTGCGTATGAAAATTTTTAAAACATATAATTCAAGTGTATTACGCTTGATCAAATATGTAGTTTAAATATAATGAATTTCCATTATGTATCTTTCTATATTATAAGCTTAACAGTTTTAACAAAGCAATGTCTTTTTTGTAAAACGTTGTAAAACTAAAATTCAATTTAAGGACTGATTATTCTTGATCATGTACGGACTTCTTACGCTTAAATGAGGAAAAGATGAGATTCAGGTTTGCTTAGCCATCTTTTTGTCTAATGATTTTATTTATTGTACTGTGATGGAAAAATTTTAACATAGCTTCGACTAAATATCCTACACATTTTAGCTTATAATCAAATAAAGATGAAAATTAGATCATACCACTTCATGTATAGCATGTTAAATTACACTGCATTATAATGTAAGCATATCATACATATTTAAAACTATGCTTAAAAAGAAGTATTTAATTTAGATTCTCACTTCAAATGTTATATCGTAATGTTACAAATAGACTTCACAAAAAGGGAAGAAAAAGGATGCCACACTTTTATTATAAATAAACAAATAAACAAATAAACAAATGAATGCATTTTCATTAAAATTAAATATATTCGTTTTTGCCACTTTTTCCAATTTAAATTTTTTATTTTTTTTTTTATCCATTAAAGTGAAAGCATAATTTAGTATAAGTACAAACTTTATTTGATATTTATTACACCAAATATCATAAAAAAAGACCCAAAAAATATAATTAGTTTTAAATTATAAATTTCACAATAGCTTCTTACTATTAAACATTTTTAATTAAAGTATTCTGATTACCCAAAAAAATCTCAAAATATGATGCAGGAGATGGAAAAAATGATTGACATGAATACTGCAGATATAAGCAATTCAGTATCTTCATCAACTATTAGACGTGACTTATCTGATATTACACCACCACCATCTCCAGAAAAAAAACTAGATAAAAGTGCTGACTTGAAAAAGCCAAAATTTGGCTCTGGTTCTTTAAATTTTTCATCAGTAGAGAGTGATGTCTTTCAAACATCTGACTCTTACAAAATCCGAAAATACATTGAGAACTTGTTAAACTATCTTGAGAATTGGAACGCTACTGAAATTGAAGTTTCGAAAAATATTTCCAATAATTTTATCGTTAACGATAATTCTAATGGCGAACCAATGAAAAAAAATATTTCAAAAATTAATCCATTTAGAAAAAATCTTAATGCTTTTACTAATAACTCTGTTTATTATAATAAAAATAATCCCTTTTTGTCAATCATCCAAGATGAAAAAAATAAAGAAAGTGATATCTTGTTTTATGACTCTTGCATTCTTTGTTCCTCTTCATCTTGTAAAGCAATGAATTTTCTTTTATATGAAAATGCTTGTGAAGCTTTCTTATATGAACAAAATGATTTACAGAAAGCGATTGACTCTTCCTCAGTCGAATGCATATTTAACAACAGTAAAAACGATTTTTCCTCAAATGTTTCATCAGAGGACAATGATCAAAATAAAAATAAGAACTGCTCAAATCTTGTTGATGATTTCGACATTTTTGAAGATGATTATAAATGTGCAGAGGGGATTGCTCCATTTAGCTTAGTAAGTATTTTTGAGCTCCCTAAGGATAATATTACATTAGATTCAAATTGTGATTGGTACATTTCATCTGATGACGAACCATCAATGGAAAATCAAAATTCAACGAGCATCCGTTTAAGTGAAAATAATATCAGCACAGATACAGTAAAAATTAATACAAGACAAAATAAAAAACAATATCCAATGCTGTCTGTTAATTCAAAATACATCTGCATCGATACGCAATCAGTCTATGAATCTCCAAGAGTACTTCATCCTAAAAAAGAGCAATCGTTTGAAGAGAAAATGCAAATGGCAAACTATAACAAAAATGAATTCGAAAAGAAAGACAATACAAATTTTAATTTCGAGTTAAGTAACAACATCAACGACACCAAGACCAAATTTAACGAGCAAGGAATTTCACTAAAAAAATTTGAAAAATCCATTATTCTTAACGATATTTCTTGCACAGGACATACATCTCCAATAGTTGACAATATTGGGAATAATAAGCAAAATATTAATAATAATTTTAATAATCAACTCTACGCTGAGCCATTTATTGGCTCCATTTTCATTGATGACTTGGCTTCTGGGTCTCAGTCTCAGTCTGCGGGTTTTCCAAGTAATAATGATATCAACAAAACTCAATATAATTATTCTGGTTTTGCTGTCAATCAAAATTGTCAACAAAATATGGTAGCCAATCAAAATTATAATAATAATCAATATTATTTACAAAGCTCAGTAAATAATAATATGGTACCTCAAAAATATAACAGTATTCATCAATATCTTATTCCAAATTATTTAAATACCAATCATATTAGAACTGCGCCTTCTTTAAAAAATAAGTTAACAATTAACGATTATGTTAATAGAGCAAGACTTGCCCAGAAAGCACAGCAAGAAGATTTAAATTCGATATGGTGATTTGAATTCAATTGAAAAAGATTATAAAAAAATTACTTCCATAATTGAGACAGAAAAAATAAAAGGAAAAAAAAATTTAATAAAACTTAAAAAATTAAAATAAAAAAAAATCAAATTTTCATTAAAATATACAAATTTGGCTAATACTAGTCTAAATTTTTCAAGAAACAAGCATAATAATTATTTTTTTATTTTTTCCTATCAAATTGGATTTCTATCATTATATCATTAAATTGTTGTATTATATTTTTATTCTGATTTTTATTATTCATATTATTTGTTAATATTGATTATTTTTCTGTTTTAAGTTGAATCGTTAATATCAGCTTAAATATAGATAAATATAAACAAAAAAAAAAAAAAAAAAAAAAAAAAAAAAAAAAAAAAAAAAAAAAAAAAAAAAAAAAAAAAAAAAAAAAAAAAAAAAAAAAAAAAAATATAATATTTAAATATAATTACCTAAATATAATTACCTAAATATAAATACCTAAATATAAATATGAATCATATTTTTTTAAAAAATCAATGTAACAAAATAAAAAAAAATATTCCCAATTATTGCAAATCAAAATAGAGCATAAAATGGTAATTAAATAAAATTAACACAGTATATTATAACTATATTCTTCTAACCATTCACAATTTTTTAAACCATTATTTCATTTAGTTTACTAATATAACCTATAATTTAAATAAAAAAAATAATTAGGAAAACTAAAAAAACCAAAAAACAAAACAGTTTCTAGAATAATTATAAAAACATGTGGATACTCTACATTCAAACAAGCTGGAATCTGACTGAGTCTAAGTAAAATGTTAAAAAGTAAGGTTAAGATCACAGCAGTTTAGGGTTATGTGGTAATATTTAATCTGAGACAATGCTATATAAAAAACTTGAATTACTTCATTTATTTCTAAGTACAAATATTTTTAGTATTTATTAGAAAAAAAAGCATATCTTTAAGTGGAAATCTGTTTTAATTTAATAGTAATAAGTTTTAAAATATCAACGTATGATATATTAAATAATACTATTGTATTTCTTGTTTCTAGGCAAAATATCAAAAATGAGTTATTGTATAATTTAAAAGCAAATGCAGTTACAAGAATAATTTTGAAGCATTTTCGATTATAATAACATAGTAAATAGTAATTTATCTATAGATGAAAAAGTTCTGTTTTAAGTTTTGAAAATTTATTTTTTTCAGTATTATATTTATGTAAATTATTTAATTATTAAACATAATGTTTATATGTAAATTATTTAATATTTATACATAATGTTTATATGTAAATTATTTAATATTTATACATAATGTTTATATGTGAATTATTTAATATTTATATTGAATTGTAAAGATTATTAACAATAATCTTATAATATAAAAGTATTTATTAAAATAACAAATAAAATATAAAATACAAGTAAAGTGAATAAAAAAAATTGTTTTCTATAGCTTTATTCGAATTATTACTTTCTCTTTAATATAATTTTGTTACTTTCGATATCATTTAATATGTTCTTATAATATTTGGTTATGATTTTTTAAAAAAAATCTAATTCTTAATAAATTTCTGAAATTTTATTAAAAAGACATTTAAAGTGTAAGTCTTATAAAAATTGATCGTTTCTGGGGAGGATAATAATTTATTATTAGATGTTTATTTATAACTAAACAATTATTGGTAAAAGCCAGCACAACAACCACAGTAAAATTCAAAGTAAATATAATATATAATTTATATATATATAATAATAAAATAATATAAAACCGGACAATAAATTATAAAAATATCAGGTTTTAAAAATAAACATTATAAAACATTTAAAATTAAATTATATTATATTCAAAATGACGGAAAATACAAATACAGACACTAAAAATGAAAATAAAGCAGTAAATAATGAAAAAGATAGTACAGAAAAAGCAGAAACTAACAATTCAAAGAAAAACAAACCAGTGTACGTTGTAAATGGGAATCTTGTAGAATCACTTCCAATTTCTACTAGAATTTCTAGAGCTGTTGATGGTATTGTTCAATTTTGTGGCCTTTATGTCTCAACATTATTATCGGTAAGTTGTAATATATTTATGAAATAATATTTAATATTCTTAAATAAATCATATTAATATGTCGTATAGGTTGACCCAAGAGAAACAGCTATAAATTCGAGATTTGCACAAAGATCTGTTAGAGGTCCTTCTGTTACTTTTTCATTAGGAAGTGGTGGTTTACCATCATCTTCTACTCAAAATAATTCTAGAAGAGGCGATAGTAATAATAGACGACCTGGAGGTGGCGGTTCCGGAGGAAATGGTGGTTCTGATAATAGAAATCCACGCTTTAGAACACTTGCGGATCTTCATGCTGATGAATATAATAATTCTTCTAAAATAGAAGGTGGAATTTCTTCATGTGCTTCAGCTCCTTAATTTTTATTTTATTTTACATTACATTATTTTATTATTTTTTACCTCATATTTATTGGTTTTATTTATACATTCTAACGTTTACTGGTGTAAATTGGGTTGTGCATTTTATTTTATTTTTCTTGTCAAATTATTATTGCATTTTATTCGTTTTATTAATTCTATTAGTAAATAAATATTTATTTATTGTTAAAGTTTGAATTTTAATCTTTTCGTTTTTTAAATACATATTTTATGAAATACAATACATACACAACACTAAATAAAAAAAAGTTAATAATACAAATAAATAAAAAACTTGCAACAATAAAAATACAGAAACCATTAAATAAAAAAAAAAAAAAAAAAAAAAAAATTAAATTTCACTTATATTTAATTTAAATTAATTGATGTCATTCTTTTTCAACATATGATACCAATTTATTTTTTATTCATTTTTTAATAATATGAAGCGATATGGCTTATCAGCATTTGAACGGTCAGAACATTCTGTTCAACAATATAATGATCTTGGATCAGCTATAAATCAGCAGAAATTTAAAGAACTTGCTACTCAAATTGAAGTATTTCAAGCGGCATTAGAACATTTCTCTCAAGCACATAGCGATGAAATCAGGAATAATCCTTCGTTTAGAACAGAATTTGTTAAAATGTGCAATACGATAGGTGTTGATCCACTTGCCACATCTGCTGGTGATCGAAGTGGTGGTTCATTTTGGGCTTCTATTTTAGGAAAAGATGTAAATGATTTTTATTTCAAACTTGCAGTAAGAATTATTGAAATCTGTAGAGAAACTAAGCAAGAAAATGGGGGTCTTATTTCTTTTGAAGATTTACAATTTAGATTAAGTACTGGTGTCACATCGATCTCGCATTCTATCAATCAAGAAACTAAACCAGATAATAAATTAAAAAATAAATTAAAGAAAAGATCAAAAAATAAACCGGAAAATAAGTCTAATAGCGGTTATATAAAAATCAATAAATCCGATATAGAGCAAGCTATTAAAACATTATCACCTCTTAATGGTTCTTTTGAAATTGTAGATTTTGGTTCAAATAAAATGCTTCGTTCTATTCCATTAGAACTTTCTTCTGACTTAACATCTGTATTGCAAGCTGCTGAAATATTAGGTCATGTATCATATAGTTTAATTAGAGAAAATTTTCAATGGTCTGCTCCTCGAACGAAAACGGTTTTGGACGACTTAGTATCAGCTGGTCTGGTATGGATCGATTCGCAACAACCAGATATTGAATATTGGCTTCCAACATGGATTGATAGGAGGAATTAATGATAATCAACAAAAAAAATCTATTGCTTTAACTTTAATCTCATTTTTTAACTTGTCAATTTAAATATATATTTAAATGTTTTACAATATTTCTAACAACTTAAACTATAATCAAAATAGACTTTTAATAAATAATACACTACATATAGTTTTTTTCTATAATAGAAAAGTTATTCAAAATAATTAACAAGTAGAAAATAAATAATACCCAATAAAATAACAATAATAATAAATAATAAGAAACAAAATTTTTAAACGTAGTTTAATTTATATACAATCTATATGAAATTTATTTCATAATGATTCAAGTCTCACTTTTACAGCATTTCTGTGAGCATCAAGACCTTCAATTTCTGCTAAACGCATCACAGCTGAGCCAATAGTTTTAAGACCATCTTGAGTCAATTCCTGAGAAGTGATAAACTTTAAAAAGCTGGCAGTATTCACACCTGAATAGGATTTAGCATAACCATAAGTTGGCAAGGTGTGATTTGTTCCAGAAGAATAATCACCACAAGATTCAGGCGACCAGCTTCCAACAAATACTGAGCCTGCATTATCTACCAATGGTATTTTTTCTGAAGAGTTCTTAATATGCAAAATAAGATGCTCAGGTGCATAAAGATTTGAAAGTTTAAATGCTTCTTCAACTGATTTTACTGATAAAGTGACAGAATGAGCAATAGAGCCACGAACTATATCAACTCTAGGAAGAGCTAATGCTTGCTTGTTTAACTCCTGATCAATTTCCTTTTGCTTTTCTTCTGATAAATTAATTGAAATCAAAATAACTTGAGAGTCTACACCATGTTCTGCCTGAGATAACAAATCACTAGCAACAAATGCACCATTTGCGGTCTCATCTGCAATCACAAGAACTTCACTAGGACCTGCTGGCATATCAATAGCTACTTTAGCCGTAGTATCGTTTGCAACATACATTTTGGCTGCGGTAACAAACTGGTTTCCAGGACCGAAAATCTTGTCCACTTTAGGAACAGATTTCGTTCCATAAGCTAGAGCGGCAACAGCTTGTGCACCACCAGCAAGAACTATTCCTTTAGCACCAACTTTGTGGGCAATATATACAATTTCAGGAGAAATACTTCCGTCAGCACGAGGAGGAGAAGCAAATATTATGTCTTTGCATCCTGCTACAAGGGCAGGAACGCCTAGCATAAGAGCTGTAGATGGTAGGACAGCAGTTCCACCAGGGATATAAAGTCCAACTCTTTCGATTGGTCGAGAAAATCTAGAACAAATGACACCTGGAACAGTTTCAATTTTTAAGGAATCAGAATTAATTTGAGCGGCATGAAATTTTTTAATATTTTCAAAAGAAAGATCAATAGAAGCCTTTGTTTCTTCATCAATATTCATATGTTCTGGTTTATAAGGAGCAGTGAGAATAGGACTTTCCAATTGGGCATGTTCAAATTTAGCTGTAAATTCAAGTATTGCAGCATCACCTTCAGAACGGACTTTATCAATGATTGGTTGAACTAATTTCATAATGTCTTTTGTTTTTTGAACAGGTCTTTCAAGAACTTTTGCGATTTGAGATTCTGAAAGATCAGCAGTCGAGTAAACAGGCATTTTAATAATAGATTCTGAGGAAGATGATAATTCAGTTTTTTTATCATCTAGCTTAGGATTCTTTGATGGTTGAGTTTCTTCTTTTTTAGCATCACCATTAACATGTGCTTCCCATTTACGTTTAGCATCACCTTTACGACGAGTAATTTTTCTTGATTTCATATCAAGATTATCTTGAATATTTTTCCATGTGACGCCATGTTTGACAGCATGTGTTAAAGCGAAATAAAGCAAATCAGCAGCTTCCCATGAAATTTCATCTTTAGATTTAGCTTCAGTAAGTTCTTCTGCTTCTTCTAAAATTTTAGCAGCCAAAAGCTTTTCATCATTGAAAAGTCTTTTAGTATAAGAACCTTCTGGGGCAGTCTTTAAACGATCTTGTAATAAAGTTTCTAGACTTAAAACTCCACCTTTAGTATTATTTGGATCAAAGCAGGATAATGATTCAAGATGACAAAATCCTACACCATTTTGAATGACAGTAAATTTAATAGCATCACCATCACAATCTTTTGAAATTTTTAATAGAGATTGAGTTGCACCCGAAGTTGCACCTTTATACCATAAGCCTCTTTTTCTTGATTGATATACACCGGTAGAGGTTTTAAATGATTCTACAATAGATTTTGCAGAAGAATATACAACACCAAGAGCTCTATCATATATATCGGTTACAATTGTAGTAAATAAACCATCTTGACGATCAGTTATACAAGAAGAGATAAAAGTATTTGGTAAAGAAATTTTATTTGAAGTGTTTGTTGAATCTAATTCATCAAGGGATAATAAATCTACATGAATTAAAGGAATTGAATCATGTTTAACCAATTGATTTACTAATTCATTAGAAAGTGAAGAATCTGGAATGGTTATATATAATGGTCGATAACTATTTGAAATTGTATTCGATTTTAAAAGTAAATCAAATGATTCTTTAATTTGATTTAATAAACTTTCCTTGTTAGCTAATTGATTATCATTTAAGATAAAACATAAACCTAATGAAAAATCAGAATCAAAGGAAGCAAAGGAAGATAAATTAATATTTCCATTTTTATCTTTATCTTTATTTTCATTTACATCTTGACTATTAATTTTTAAAATAAGACGAGAAGAATTAACACCAGATTCTAATAAAGATTTTAAAATAGATTTTTCAACAAATAGTTTTGAAACACCAGCGTCTAAAAGGTCAATTAAATCATTAATATTTATATTTGCAATAGGCAAATTTACCAATACATTAATATTGTCAAATTTAGAAAAATTTTCTTTAACAAATGTTTTAATTTTATTTAGCTTTCCCTGATTATTAAACTCTGTAATAACATTCCCTGTGAGTTGTTCAAATCCAGGTTTTTTTAAACATGAAACTAAAGGTAGAATTGGAAAAGACATAAGCGAAATTTTAAATTTTAATGTAATTATAAAATTTAAGTAATATTAAACTCAAACTATTTATTATATATAGTTTATTATATATAGTTTATAGTTTGTATTTGTATTTAATTATTTATTATTCTAATTTTTTATTCCTACAGTATTACCGTTGTTTATTTATTTATTTCTATTGTTCATTTATTATTTACTATCAATTAATCTTAATTTAATCAATTGCTAATTAATATTTTTTTATTCTTTATTCTTTACAACCAAAATAATTTTAAAAAAAGTTATTTTTCAATTACTCATATAGAAAAAGTCTTTTTTAATGAGTAATATTTACAAGTAAAGTAATACTATGTAAAACTAGAAATACTAAGTAAAAGAGCAATACCAAAAAACCGAAAAAACTAACAAAAGATAAAAAGAAAAATAAAAACATACAATTATATAAAATTTATGATGGTAATATACATAAAATATATATATATATATACAAAAAAATATACATAAAAACATATATATTGCATATATATATATATATATATACAGTATTCCCTCTCTAAGTGCACACCTCTTTAAGTGCACACCTCTCTAAGTGCACACCAAGTCGTTCCACTGTCACGGTTGCCATACTAAATTGCACATTGCACAGTGCACGCCAATTTTAAAAAGTGTGCACCACGATCTGTTGTCATGCCAATATAATTAAAAATATTTGTAATCATATTTAAATAATGACTAAGTTCAAATAAAATATTAATAATACAGTTCTGCAAACACAAAAACAAAAGTACATTAAAAGTACAAATAGTAAATAAACACTTTACCATATAACAGTGCACTAAATAAGATTATATATGTGATTTAAATACTAGTATCTTAATTAAATGTATTTGTTTTGTAAATAT
>JAJLXO010000436.1:0-14981 GCA_030571375.1 Botryozyma mucatilis | reverse complement strand
TTTTTTTTTTTTTTTTTTTTTTTTTTTTTTTTTTAATAAGTGATCTTATAGTTACTAACTATTGTTACCAAATAGTCAAACAAATCAGTGTTTTTAAGATCAGTTTCAAACCCATTTAAAAATCATGTAAAACAATATGTAGGACATAATAGTTTAGTTAGTGTTGCAAAATTTAGTCCATCAGGTTTTTATGTTGCATCTGGTGATGTAAATGGTAAAGTACGAATTTGGGATTCTACAAATGAAGAAATGATTACTAAAAATGAATTCCCTGTTTTATCAGGTAAAATTAATGATATTATTTGGGATCCAGAATCAACAAGAATTATTGCAGTTGGTAATGGAAAAGAAAAATTCGGACATTGTTTTACTGCTGATTCTGGTAATACAATTGGTGAAATTTCTGGTCATACTTCTCAAATAAATGCGGTTAATATTAGTGTTAAAAGACCATTTCGTCTAGCAACTGTTTCTGATGATTCAACTTTAGTATTTTATAAAGGTCCTCCATTTAAATTTTTAACTTCTGTAAGAGGTCATCATACAAATTTTATTAATGATGTTGCCTTTTCACCTTCAGATGATAAAATTGCATCTGTTGGTTCGGATAGGAAAATAGTTATTTATGATGCTAAAAATGGTGATTTTCTTTCAACCATTAATGATGCTCATAAAGGTTCAATTTTTGCTGTTGATTGGCATCCTACTGATTCGAATAAATTAATTACTGCTTCTGCTGATTCAACCATTAAATTATGGAATGTTGATACTTCAGAACTTATTCATACTTGGTATTTCCAAGATGATAAAAATTCAACCTCTTCTTCTGATTCACAACAAATTGGTGTAATTTTCACTTCAAAGGATGGTAATCGTATACTTTCCCTTTCATTAGATGGTACTTTAAATATTTTATCAACTTCTTCTTCTAAACCTGAAAATTCAATTTATGGTCATCAAAAATCAATCACAGCTGCTAATTATGATTATAGTTCAAATACTTTATATACTGGTTCATATGATGGAAAAATTATTTCTTGGGATGTTAAAACTGGTATTGCAACTCCAATATCTAATCATTCAGGAATTCCTCAACATTCTAATTTGATAGTTTCTCTTATTAAATCTCCACTATCTTCAAATGTGTTTTCTTTAGCATGGGATGATACACTTAAAACAATTAAATCAAATTCTATAATTAATTCTATTCCAACTGAATCTCAACCAAAATCAGCAACAATTATTCCATCAAAATCTTCAACTGAATCACATCTTGCAGTTCTCACTGAAACAAATTTATTAATATATTTGTTATCTAAATCTGACAATGCGCCAGAATTGTTAAAATCAATTGAAATCCCTTTTGAAAGTAACACTATTTCTGCCTCACATTCTTTAATAGCTATTGGTGGTTCTAAAACAAGTCCAAATTCTGTTTCTTTATTTTCTTTTCCTTCTTTGGAAGTTTATAATCCTCCACTTGATCTTCAACCATTAAATTCTTCAATTACTACACTTTCATTTTCACCTTGTGGTAAACTTTTAGCCGCAGGTTCAACTTCAGGTCGTATTTCACTTTATGATTTAAATCCATCTTCTTCAGCTACCTCTTCTCTTATAACTTCTCGTTGGGCTTTCCATACTGCTAAAGTTAATTCTATTTCATGGCGCAAAGATGGAAAATATGTTGTCACTGCTAGTTTAGATACAAATTTAATTGTCTATTCTGTTGATACACCTGGGAAAAATATTAAATTGTTAGGAGCCCATAAGGATGGTGTTTCGTATGCTTCTTGGACTTCAGAAACTTCTATAGTTTCTGCTGGTGCAGATGCTTCTGTTAAATTTTGGGATGTATCTTTTTAAAGTACGACATATTGTTTCTGTTTGTTTTTGACTGTTTTTTATTTATATAATTTATATTAATTAGAATTATTCTTGAATGTTTACCAAAATAATTAATTGTCATTAAATTTATAAATAAATATGAAATAAAACGTAATCACATACATAAATAAACAAACCCTCCCAGTCTATTTCTTTTTCTTTTTATAAAGTCGTGAAATGAACGAATTTGTCTTTAGTTCTTTGTTTTTACTTTTATTGTATTCAATATAAGCCATATCATCACCACCAGCTAAAGAAGAGAGAGTTCCAACGCTCCTAGTTGCACCCTTAGTATTGTTAAGCTCACCTTTCTTCTTTCTATTCTTTGGTCCAACACGGGTACCTCTTCCAACAACATCATCCGCATCATCACCACGTTCTATGCCAGCAACTTCTTCATTTTGTAATAAAACTTCTTGTAGTAATTCTCTCTTTTCACGAGGGTTATTATATGCTAGATTTTTTAAATTCTCCATACCTTTTAAATGGGTAATAACTTTAAAAGCATAGCCTTGATCAACTAAGAAAGCCTGACGTTTAGTTGAATAATACATTTCTTGAGTATCTTTAGATACTAAAGAATAAAAAAAAGCATTAAAACCTTCATCGTTTCTCCTTTTAGCTCTAAGAATTCTACCAAGTCTTTGTGCCTCTTGCCTTCGAGAGCCATAATGTGAAGAAATCTGAATTAGACAAGTTGCTTCAGGTAAATCAATTGATGTATCACCAACTTTTGATAAAAATATTGTATTAACTTCACTATTATATTGGAAATTCTTTAAAATCATCATTCTTTCGTGTTGTGGAGTTGCTCCAAAAATGAATGGTTTTTGAAGTTTGAGTGCATAAGCTTTTAATGCGTAAACATTATCTGAGAATACAATAATTTTATCACCACGATTTTCATGATATTGAATCAAAAATTGACAAGCTTGAAATTTTGTTGGATTCATAATATACAATAACATTCTTCGACGACTCGAAGCTTTTAAATATTCTTGATAAAATTCTGAAGTCATTGGACACCAAACTTCAGCGCATTGGACATTTGCAATATGACCTTGTTTAGATAAGTCCATCCAGTTGGCTTCATAAAGTTTAGGACCAATTAAGAAATTTAAATCATCAATTTTATCATCTTCACGCAAAAGTGTAGCAGTAAGACCTAATTTAGCGTGTGCAGCAACAGTAGTTACAACACGTCTAAACATGGCAGCAGGAACCACATGTACTTCATCTAATATGATAAAACCCCATTCTCTCGATGTTAAAAAATCCATCATTTTTTGTGAATCATATGAACGATTACGAGTATTCGCAACCATAGAATAGGTAGAAACCACCAGACCAGCATCACCTTGAAATTTTTCTTTGTGTTCAGACGTGAAGACTGCAACATTATCTGGATGTACAGTACTCCATTGTAGAAATTGTTGCCTCCACTGCATAACAGATACTGAAGAAGTACAAAGAACTATAACACTTTTTTTAATTGTACATGCCGCAGTAATTCCAACTAATGTTTTACCAGCCCCGCATGGTAATACAATAATTCCTGAACGAGCACGACCGTTTCCAAACATTTTACTTAAACTTTTTTCCTGATAAGGACGAATTTGAGTACTTGGTTTTAAATCAATATCAAAATCTGGATTTCTCTGATCATTTCTGAAGTCATATTCTTCAAGCATAGGATAATCGATTTCCTGGCATCTTTTTTTAACAATTTCTACAGAATCTGCTGAAATTTCAAATGAATGAACAGTATCCATATCATCATCTTCATCCTGATCTAAGCCTACAACTGAAGAAAATAAATCTTCAATATTTTCTGGTTCAGTTGTTTTTTCGTTTGTTTGTGATTCTTTATTTTTTGAATTGTTTAGATTATTATTTTTAGTGTTATTATTATTATTATTATTATTATTATTATTATTATTATTATTATTATTATTGTTGTTACTGTTACTGTTATTGTCATTTTTGTTGTTTTTATTGTTATTATTATTATTATTATTATTATTATTATTATTATTTGTTACACCTGATATCATTAAATTACTCGCTGTAGGAGCTCTTGAAGTAGATATACCATTTTTATCAGCATTGGAATTTCCAGCTGCTGAGCTATCTCCACTGATACGACAAACACCAATTTCAGAGTCTTTTAAAAGCATTTTAAGGGTATCCGCATTATTACTCTCAACGAAAAATCTATTATGTTTTAAAACAAGTTTAACTTTACCATATGATACAGTACAATTATGTATAAATTCTATTATACTATTAGGAACTGGAATTTTTGATAATCTATTTAAAACTTGAATTATATCATTTGTTTCTAATCCAACAGAAACCGCTGCATATAATGAATATGGAGTAATTTTATATTCATGTATATGACTTGGTCTACTTAAAGGTTCAGCAATTGTGATTAAAAAATCTTGAGCTTGTTCAGCTAATGGAGAAAATGATTCTAAAATAATTCTTCTATCAGCCGGACTAATCCATAATGGTCTTGACGAGTGGTCTGGCTTTAATCCTAAATATGAAAAATCTGATCTACCAAATCTGTTTGAAACCGGATCTTTTGGATATTTTTCCGGAATATCTTCATCCTTAGATACTTCTGGAACTTTTAATCGTATTCTTGGAATAGTTGCTAAAGGAAATTAGTATGAATAATTAATATAAATGAGCCCAAAAACAATCAATTCTACAATAAATAAAAAAATAAAAAAAATAAAAAAAACAAAAAAAACAAAAAAAATAAAAAAAAATCCAAGTAATCACAAATCTTACAATCTGATGTTTTTTTTTTTCCGGTATCAATATCTTCCTCCTCGTCTGAAGTATTTGTTGTTACACTAGAATCTGAGAAATCAAATTCTTCAGGTTCTTCCATATCTGCGTAAGACCGTTTTGCTATAAGAAAAACAAAATTATTAGTTATGTTGAATTAATATGAAATAAAAATATGAAAAAAAATATAAAAAATTCCACTCACGAACGGCATTTCTAGTTCTAGACCTAGTTGTCTCCATTTTTTTATAAATTTCTATGAATTTCTATGAATTTCTATATTTTTTTGTAATTTTTTGTAATTTTTTAACTTTTTGATGCTTTTTTTTAAAAAATATTCTCTAATTTTTACTAATTTAAGAAAAGAAATTGGGCCAAATAACCTCCAAAAAGATTCGTTTCCATGGTATTTTCTGTTTTTTTTTTTTTTTTTGCTTTGTTTTGGGGCTGTCTAAGACTTTTGAGACCTTTTGCGACCTTTTGCGACCTTTTGTGGCCTTTTTGTGACTATTTGTAATTTTTTGCGCCTTTTTTGGAACTTGTTCAGACCGTTTTGGCCTTATTTTTAAAAATCTGTACATTTTCAGTTTAAACAATTGTAAAAAAAAAGTAAAATATGTCAAAATTTATTATATTTATATATGTAAATGAAAAATCTATGGAAATATCTAATTAAAAGAAAAATACGTAGTGAATAAAACAGCAAAAAATGATAGAATATTAATATAAAACCCCCCAAATGGAGTATTGAATTAAATTTTAATTCAATATCTCTATAAATAAATAAGTTTATTAATAAGCTGTATAAATACTTTCCAAAATTATATATAATTTATATAAATGTATGTATGATGTTTTATTGATCACATAAACACACCAGAATCGTAACTCAAGGTAAATCAACTCGTTTTATTTAAACCATTGTATTTAATATTAATATGCCACTTTTGTTTCTGAGTGATAAATATTTTTCATGGCCAGCACTCATTTGTTTGAAACTCTCATACATGAATAAATACACACATATCTGTATGTGTATGTGCGTTTAGGGATTTTTAAATATTTAAATGCGTGAATATATGTATAAAAATGTATACATATACATATACATATACATATACACATATACATACATATATACATATACATATATACATATACATATACATATATACATATACATATACATATATACATATACATATACATATATACATATACATATACATATATACATATGTATATACGTACATATATACATACACACACACATACACATACACATATGTGCGTGTACACAAGCCATGTAAAATACAAACCAAGATAAAGCGGACCAAGATCTTAACCACTCCTTGCCAATAATATTTGTTTTTTCGTGATTAAATATATCTGAAAAATGCATAGCACTTTTCAAAAGCATATTTAATATAAGCTTTAAACGTGTTCCCAGCTAACTCTAAATTACTTCACAATAGTTTTCTCATATAATATGAACTCAGTATTCCTTGTAATAACAATAGATATTGAATGAATATCAGAAATAGACCATATCATAAACCATTCTTAGGTACTTTGGATCTGAAATTTAAAGCCATTAGTTATTTTTATTATATTCGAAAAAAGAATAAAACTTTTAAATTTTCTCAAGGATTTCAATTTGTGGAATTTGGAACCCAATTAAAAAGATATCAGAGACAGGCGACAGGAACTCATTTTAATAATAAAATAACAATAGATTTAGGATATATTTACATTCAAACTAATGAATTCAAAAATACTTTATATATCACGAATTTATTTTCCTTTTCTCATCCAAATCAAAAAATATTTTTGAAATATTTTCTTCAAACAATAACTTGCAACTTAATTCATCCTTTCTGTGAAATTATATCAAATAAGTCTGCATCAAATTTGACCTCTAATAGCCAATATCTTAAAAAAACCCAAAGAATAGAAAAATTTATGAAAAATAACATTCAAACCATTCAAAGCATTAAATTTTTAATCCAACCCTCTTCAAAGCATTTAACTATTGATAAAATTCATTGCACAACAAATTTAAAACAAAAAAAAATATATCCAAAAATTTTATATGAATTCACTCCTTATCTAAATATAAGAGAACATCAGAAAGTCCAAATTAATAATAAAGTCTCGAATCAAATTACTTTGAATTCTTATAGTGGAAATTCAATATGTCCTAGAGCTAATTATAAAAATGAATTCGATCAACGAAATAAGACTAACATTAGAAAAAAAAATATTATTTTTAACTTTACTATTCATCCAGCAAGCGTCATAGATAACTTTAAATGTCAAAATCCATTTATAAATAGTAAAATTTTTGAATCAGCTAATAGTCCTTTTAAACTTAAATCAGAAAAAATAACTTTTAAAACTTTTTCCAAAACCCAAAATAATATTTACATTCGAATTAAAGAAATGAACCCTGATTACCAAAATAAAACTCCAGGCCCTATTTCAAAGATAGGTCTTATTAAAATTAAGTTGCTAAAACTTAAAGCTTATAGTAAATCAATTTTTAAGAATAAAAATAAAAATAATTTGGCTAATAGTGAATCTCCTCATAAATTAAATATTATTCCTGCAACAAAAAGATTACAGAATATACAAAATACTCTGGTAATTAAAAAACAAATCCGAAAAATCTTCAAACAAATTATCGCAAAATTAACACATCCTCATCAAAAAAAAATATATTGAATTTTTTAAAGCTTTGGAGCAATTAAATTGATAAATAACTATCAATATAAATTAAAAAAAAAAAAAAAATCTTTATTTTGCGTTCGTATTATTTTTTAATAATTTTTCATTATAGTTTAAAATAAAGAAGTTATTTCAATATTTAATTACCATATATAATTATAATCTTGTCAAGTAAATTAACATTTCTTTCTTTCAAGGAAATAGACTTTGTCTTTAAAAAAATTATGTTAATATGATTCATTTTGAGTTTATATACATTAAATTTAAACATGCATAAATAAACATAATTTAGTTGGTATTTTTATACTTTCTTTTCAATATGACAAGGAAATTATTAAAAATATAATTAACTATTGGCTAATATATTTTTAAAATCAACTCTTTAAACCTAAACTTTAGCTATTCCCTGATGATTAAGCTGTTAATTTAATGTAAATTTGTTTTTAAATTTATTCCAGATAATTATTCATTTTCAACTTTATTAATTCAAATTATTATCATGTTTCCATAATTTTTTAGATGAATTATCAACAAAGCCTCAAATTCATTATATGAGTAATAATCCATAAAATTTAAAATAATAGAATAAGCATATACCTAACCATACTAATATTAAAGCCACTGTAAAGAATAAATGTCTAAATATCGTAAATATGAAAATTAGTTATAATAATTTTTAATAGAAACCCTCTTTTGTCAACTTTCTATGATACAGGAACCCGCATGTATTATTAAAAAAAAACTAGTAACCAGACAATCGTATTCCACTAGATCTCGTTGTTTATAATTTTTAAAATGTCCATGAAAAAGGAATTTACTTTGGCAATCTCAACGCTAAATGCAATAACAGTTATTATAATAGAAATAACAATGCTTTCATGCATGAAAGAATAGCATAAAAACCAAGTTAAAGATACAGCCAAAGAAAACAAAACAATCCAGAACAACAACAATAAAAATAATAATAATAATAATAATAATAATAAAGATAGAAATCGTTACCGTCTTGTAACAAGAACAAAAAAAGAAAAGAAAAAAAAAACCAGAGAACTACAACAAAATAAAAATATGTCACACTTAAATTATAACAAATGTTTTGTTTACTTGTTGGTAAAATTTAAAAGTAAACAAAAGGGTAGTTAGTATATGCTATTCCTCTATTTGTTTATTTTGACTTAAAAAAAGCATTATCTCTTTTTTTCTTTACCCAAAGGCATACAATATCTACCAATATTTTCTAAAGTTTGTGATTTTTTATCAAAATATTTGTATTAAATTAATAAATATTACTACTATCAAATTATGGCAGAAATGGGCTCTTTTATTTTGGATGATTCAGACTTTCCTATTTTCGACTCAGGATCATTCCAAGACCACATTGATATCTCTGAATTTGGATATTTTTCCAATAATGAGAGTCCAATATTAACATTGGAAAACGAAAACCTGTTTGGTCAAAATGAGAATGTCTTAGTAAATGACGTCTCTTTTGACAGTTTTCTCAACTGTGAGAAAAAATCTAATAAAAGATCCCGATGCGACGATGGTGAAGTTTTTGAACGACAAACTAAACGAGCAGCTCTTGGCTCCAAAAAACAAGACGTCACCAATTTTTTGAATAAAGAAGCTACGCAAGATAACCTATTAATAAATGAAACTAACAACACATTTGATTCTACGATTGAAAACGGCTTTTCAATCGACGACACTATTGATGTAAGAATAGGAAAAAATAACTCTTCAGACGAGTTACTTGATAAGCTTAGTATTTATATTAAAACGCGGAGTGACGACGGGGAGAAATCTGAAAAAATAAAAATACCAGATTTGTGCAAAAATAATATTAGTTGTGACATATCCAATGATATGTTAAATATTTTTGAGATTGAAAACTTGAATGGTCTAGGTGAACTAAATGAAATCATGATAATAAATGATAACAAATCATTAAATTCCAACATATTTGATGACTTGTTTGAAGAAACCCCCGAAAAATCAGATGATCCTTTACGATATTTATTTTATGAGGATATTAGTAACGAAGAGTTCAAATTAACGGTGCCAGATAAAAAAATAAATTATAATAGGTTGAAAAAAAATGAAGAACCTCAAACAGGCTTGCCAACCCTTAATATTTTTGTTCCAAATCCAGTTGAATATGCTAATGTAGGTTTGGATAATGTATCAAAAAAAAATTTTTTAGTATTAGATGATAATAAATTTTCATCTGTAGATAATTTATCTTCTATAGGTAGAAGTGGATCAGCAAGTCCGACAAAGATTATTGAGAAAGAAAATACGAACGTTGAGAAAAAACAAAAAAAAAGTGATACTAATAAGAGTAATAATAAATCAGCACAAAAATGTGCAGGAAAAAAATCTCAAGTTTATTCCAACGTTGATGAATTTTTAAATTCATTGGAACTTAACTCCAAAGTAGATATTTCTGCATTGAAAACAGTAAAGTTTTCTCTACCTTCTGTCTATGATGATAAGATACCTTCAAAGCCTTATAAGGAGTTTTCAAAAGAAGAAAAGGATACATTATTCGAATATATAAATTCTAATATTGTCGACCCAATATTTGAAATCACTGGGTTTCGGTTTGTAACTGCAGCATCCACAGTTACAATGGAAAAATATAATAGAAGATTTACTTGCGCCCAGGATATTGCATCTCAGCGCAAAGGTAAATCCTCTGGCAAGAGGAATGCACCGTCAAGATGTCAGAAGTCAAATCATTGCAATTCTTCTTTAAATATAACATATTATGTTAAAACAAGGTCCTTTTCGATATCGTTTAAACATTTAACACATGAACCTTACATGGACAAAAGGGTATCCGATGAGATTAAGGAATATATCTCATTGAGAATTAGAGTTTCACCTATACAAATTTATAGAGAATTAAACTCTGATTGTGTATCACCTTTATTGAATTCACAGGTTTCTAATGTAACCCAGGATCAAATCAGATGGTGGTGGACCAAAATGAAAGAATAGTTTTATGAGTTTTTGGTATTGAACTTGAATATTCAGTATTTAGATGTTGATTTTGACATGTTAGAATGTATTTTTTGGTGGATAATTTTCCGTTTTTATAGATTATTTGTGGTTATTTTTATAAAAAAACTAAAAGCCCAAAAACTAACAACTATAAATCACGTTAACTCGTTTATATTAACATGGTGTTTATATCATAGTGTAGTATTGTTATATCGAAGTAGTTATTTCTATCATATTATAGTGTTATTATATCAGAAGAATTATCCCACTAGGATTTTACCAAAATTTAAGTCATAATATTGTTTGTCCTATGATTATATAGTTTGTTAATACATGATGGTTGAATTATAATTGTTTTTATCTGTAATTAGTATGTTATTACAGACAATAATATTATAGACAATAATATTATAGACAATAACTATTATAGAAATAAATCATAATAAATAGTAAACAAAACAAAACAAAAAAAGTAAACAACCTTCAAAGTTGTAAGGAAAATTAATATGCCGAAACCCGAGTACCGGTTGCTATGTTTTACTTTGTACTGTCGGGAAATGTCTAATTGCCGTACAATTGTTATTACAGTATAATTTGAATGGAATACTTCAATTGTTATTGATGGTTTAGTATAGTGTGTTTTTTATATGCGAATTGTGTTTTTATATATAGTTAATTATTTTTTTAGTTTATTTTGTATTTATCATTTTGTATTTATCATTTGTATTTATCATTTTGTATTTATATATCATATTTAAACATTTACACTATAATATTTAACACCTTTTCTATTAAACTTAAAAACTAAATTTTTATATCATAAAAAGTAATATAATAATAGAGCCAAAACATAAATATATAAAAAAAACAAGCTGACACAGTACCAAGTCACAGTATATAAAGTATATAATTCATTATAAAGGTACACTGTAATATTCAAAAAATACAAAAAAAATGTTACGTCGTAAATACGTACATTAATATTAACATTCTCTATACTTATTTCGTAAAGGAGAATCGGATATCAAGAAATCAAACTGTATAATATATATATATACATATATACATATATATATATATATATATACATATATACATATATATATATATATATATACATATATATATATATATATCTTAATTATGGTAAAATGCTAAACTATTTACATGTCTTGTGATAAAGCAAAATTGTAATACGAACAAGCATACACAAATAACAAACTGGTTTCACATGGATACAGAGTAAATATGCAATGCAAAATAATGCAGTGCAATGCAAATAATGCACTTAGCATTAAACTGATTTGCTTTGTATGTAATAAATGTTTAATACAGTAAATATAAAAACTCCAATTATATTATACACAATAAAAGAATATATACACTACACTGAAACTCTAGTTTATTATCTACTTTACATAAATGTACCCCGGGCATGAAGCACAATTCGTATATAAACAAATCACGCGATTAATCGGGCTCTACAATCTTCCCTATACATTAAAATAATTTACATATTCATATAAACAAGTAAAAAAAACTATTCATATAAATAAAATTACTAATATTAATTTATATTTTTTTCAATTAACTATATAGGGATTTAAAAACTATCTGAAGAAAAAAAAAAAAAAAAAAAAAAAAAAAATAATATTTAAAAATTTTCCTATTTATATCTAACAACCAAAAAAAAAACCACGTGATAAATACATAAATATGTATAAAATATACACTTATGCTAATAATAAAATTGCTTTTTTTCTATTGGTTATTACTTCTGTATACTCCACAAATTCACAAACGGACCGTTTTTAACCACAGAATAAATAAACTATTTAAAAAATATATATATATATATATATATTTATATATATTTTTTTTTTATTTAAAAAAAAAACAAAAAATATTAAAAATATATTCAATATGATTTCTCCTAGTCCAGTTCATATTTTAAAAGGTAAATAATATTTATTAATAAATATTTATTATTTTTAATTCTCATATATCTAACAATTAGCTTTTTCAAGAGTTCCAAAACAAAGTTTGGGAAACACATTCAAATCATTTGGTGTATCACAAAATATTAGATCACAAATTATTAGATCATTTTCAACATCTAATACAAGAAAAAATACATTTGAAGTTGATAAAACATCCCAAGATGAAGCTTATTCAATTCTAAATAATCAACGTAAAAATCGTCCTGTTTCTCCTCATTTAGAAATTTATGAACCACAACTTACATGGTATATGTCTGGTGCTCATCGTATTACAGGTGTTGCTCTTACATTTGCTTTTTATGGTTTTCTTTATACATATTTAGCTGCTCCATATTTAGGTTTTACATTTACAACAGATGCTATTGCTTCAACATTTGCTTCCCTTCCATTAGTTGCAAAAATATTATTAAAAACAGTAGCTTCAGTTCCATTTACTTACCATGTATTTAATGGAATACGTCATTTAATCTGGGATTTCGCTCGTGAACTCACTCTTAAAGGCGTATATAAGACTGGTTATACTGTTTTAGCTCTTACTGCTATTTCTAGTTTAGGTTTAGCTATTTTTGTTTAATTGTCATATTTATATTTATATTTATATTTAAATTTAAAACTTAAAGTTACAATTATATATTTAATTATTATTACGCAATAAGTTAAAATTAATATTTAATCATACATAAATAATTTCATACATAACTAATAATTTCCTACCTACCAACTTTTAACATAATAGTTTGATAAATAATTAATATCATAATAATAAACATTCTAATGACAATAGCAATAAATATAACAATAATAAATGTTTTAATAAAAATAAAATAATAATATATAATCTAACTCAAAATAAAGGGACTATCACACGATTCTGTAAGAACAGGGTTACGATTTGGTTTTGAACTTTGATCATTTTCATCTTTATTTTCATTTTCATCTTCATTATTATTAATATTTTCTTTATCAATGTCACATTTATATTTTTCATAAAGTTTTTTATAATGATCTTTATCATCTGATCCTGTACAAATAAATAATCCTTTAATATTGTCCTTCTCATTATTTTTATTTGTATTTTTATTTGTATTTTTATTTTTATTTTTATTTCTATTTGTTAGTAAAAGGAACCTCAAAAAAACTCACTGTCATATAGCAACTACATAGTTGTATAAGAAAACAAATTATTTTACATAATAAAAATAAAATGGGTATACCAACAAAAATAGAAACTTACTTTGATGGTTCTTTACTTAAATGTCTAATTTCCTTCCAACGATCTTTCAAATATTCTATAGAACGGATAGGATAATGTTTAACAATTATATTCCAGGAAAGACCTAATTTTCCTCGAAGGAAGAATAATGTTTCCTCTTCCCATTCACAAAAGGGTATTTCTCTGTTTAAAAGATGATAAATTATAAAAATAATAGTTAGTAGTGCTTGTTAAATAAGGAATAAACTTTATGAAAAAAAAAAAAAAAAGTGACATACTCTGTTTTATCATAATAACTTTCGAATGTATATTCCTTTGGGTCATTTTTATTAGAATTATCTTTATTATAAGAATAATCGTTATAGATATTTTTAAGATATTTTTCAATGTAATGCTTTTGTGAATTATTTAATTTACAAGATCCAAGTTCATCTGAGGCTAATATTTCAACAATTCTAATAAATGCTAAACCACATTCATTTCTTAATTGAATCATTGTTTTAATATCCTCAGTTGTAATGATATCTTTTAAATTATTGACGTATAAATTTGAAAATTTTGATTTTTTCTTTGGAGGTTCTTGAATAGACAAAGAGCTATCACTATAAATAGAAAAAGGGGTATTACAGGTGGATAAGGATCGTTTTGGATGAGAATTTAATTTAATTGGAAAAGAGGTATTGCTCTCAAAATTTCCTTTTTTATTATTTTTATCATTTTTATTATGTTTATTTTGGATTGGTTTTATAGGTATAGGAAATGAATGATTATTACAGTCATCTTTTGTGATTGAAGATGATGATGATGTGGGTGTTGATATTGAGATCGATATTGATTCATTTGTAGGGTAATTTGGAGGTTGAAGAAGCTTAAATGAGTCCGGAGTCGAAGGAGATTGTGCAAAATTGGTATAATCATGTATTAAAGAGGGTATTGATGAATTAACTGATGAAGAAGATGAGTGGTATGACTGTGGACTATTAAAAAGTTTTCCTAAAGTTAAATTGGTATAATGTTTTTTACATTGTTTAGGAGAACGTCCAATGGATTCAGCTATTTTTTCCCAAGAAAGATTTGAAACATAACGAGCGTGTATAAGAAATTCTTCTTCTGGTTTTGACCAAAAATGAGCCATTTTGAGTAAGCAATAAAAAGAACGAAAGTAGAATAAAGCAGAAAAAAAAAAAAAAAAAAAAAAAAAAAAAAAAAAAAAAAAAAAAAAAAAAAAAAAAAAAAAAAAAAAAAAAAAAAAAAAAAAAAAAAAAAAAAAAAAAAAAAAAAAAAAAAAAAAAAAAAAAAAAAAAAAAAAAAAAAAAAAAAAAAAAAAAAAAAAAAAAAAAAAAAAA
>JAJLXO010000435.1:0-15000 GCA_030571375.1 Botryozyma mucatilis | reverse complement strand
ACAAAATGCAATTACCCCACCTATGCTTTTTAAATCCCGAGTTACGGAAACCCGTCAACGAATAAATCCTTTACTTATTTTTCCATGAGCGACGAAAACAAATTTGTGGTATTAGACCTACTTTAATATCGATATTTTATAAAAATGTCAGTGTGTTATTTTATTCTTTTCTTTTTTTTTTTTTTTTTTTTTTTTTTTTTTTTTTTTTTTTTTTTTTTTTTTTTAAATCTTAGTAAATAAGTAAATAATGAAAATCAGCTAGTGTAAATAGGAAAAAAAAATATACATCAAAGTAGAGTTTGGTATGGATTTGGCTAAGAATCGACTTACGAACAAAAAATAGAGATGAAAAGCAAATAAATTAAAAACGCGTATCACTATAATAGATATTTGCGTAAAAAAAAAAAAAAAAAAATTAAATCATGTATATATACGATATTTAAATTTATTACAGTATCTACTTCTTTTTACTTTACGTATTTTAGTGTACTTATATATCCATTACTGTCAACAAACTTGTGCACTTATTTTAAATAGTTGTCTGTCAAAATTAAATAGGATCTTATTATTAACGATATTACATACATTATAACGTAAATCAAATTTTGAATAAAAAAAAAAAAAAAAATAAGACAAAAACTATTTGATAAGTAAAAAAAAATGTAAAAATAAAAACGCCAAGTAAAAAAAAAGAAAGGATACAATCAAACACAAAGGAAATGTGAAAAAAAAATTAGTCAAACTTTTTTCTCAAGTGTATAAAACTATTAGAAATATATAGTTGTAAAAAACGGATTAACGAGGAAAAGCGTAAATACGTTAAATAAATATAAAATAATATTAGTATTAGATCCTTTTAAATTTTATACAGTCGATCTCAGTCAATTAGACCATAAGACCAGTTAGTTATCCAGGTTACTATGAAAAAAAAAAAAGAAACTCATTCAAACAGGGTAAAACATCTTATCAAGACATCTCTGCGGTTCGAGCAAGAATATTTTTTTTTTTAATCTAAAATGAATAGAAAAACAAAGCAAATTAAATGTTAGTAATTAAACCACTTCTAAATAAAGACAATTATTATGCATAAAAAGAGACCAAATCTTTCTGAAAGGTTTCATACAAATTGATTTACTTCAAACCTACCTAAATGCCAACTCCCACCCGAAAAGACAAAGCCTAATCTGGTTGACAACCGTACAAAGAAGAAAATGACCTCTAGAAGCAAAGTTATTTTAAGAACTGGAACTCATAAATATTCATCGTATGGAAAAAAGTGATGTAATTATGTTAAATGAAAACGAGATATTTTACAACCTCATTTCTATAAAAAAAAAAAAAAAAAAAAAAAAAATAACCAATATGCAACTCAATTTAAATTATATACGCAGCTTTATAATCAAGTAGGTATTTTTAGAATGACACCTAAATTCGTGATTTCCGGCTATATATATATATAGCTTATTTTCAGTCTGAGGAATTATTATTATTATTTTTTTTTTTTTTTTTCATTTTTATAATTAGCTATCTTTTATAATAAAAAAATTCAGAAATAATTTTAAAATGGTTTCAGTTACTTCCCTTATTGCCTCTATTGCCTTTATTGCTTCTCTTGCAAATGCATTTAAGCTCCAAGTTCGTCATTTCCGCAAAGTTCATCATTTGGAAAATATTTCTATTGCAGATGATGGTAAGCTTGTTATAGGCGGTAAAAATAAACCTGCAGATTTTTCTCTGACGGATGGTTTATTATCAGTTTCTGGATCAGATAAGATAGTACATGTGTCTAATGCAGATGGAACTGCTTTTGTTCTTGATAAAAATACGGAGGTACATGGAAAGTATGGGAGTGTTAACTCCCATGGATTTTCTAGCAAAAAACAATATTTTGAATGGAATAAAAGAGGTGCTTGGGCTGAAAAGCAAGAAGATGGCTCTTCAGTAATCCATTGGGATACTAAAGCCGGTGTAGGCCATCGTATGGATTTGATTTTTGTTGTAGCTATTGAAGATTAGAATTTTTCATTATGTCATAAAACTACTGATATTAGGATATAATTACTATTTAAATTCTTTTACATTGTTTATTATATAGATTTGTCGTAATGAAATTATGGATGTGTTGTTAATTTTTGATAGAAATGAAAACTTAAGTTTTTCTATTAGTATCATTCTTATCTTGGATTTTTCATTTATTTATTTCACATTAATAATAATAAATAAAAAATAAACATAGAATTTTCTTTTCTACATTTTCTTTTTTAATTTATAATTCAACGTATGCCACTAATAAAATAATATTTGCGTCTTGGACAAAAACATACTGTCTCAAATAGGAAAATCTACATCCGGAAAATATAAAGAATAATTGTCATGAGAATATCAACCATTACTTAGGGTTTTTAAGCTTACGTTTGTTTTTAAGACAAAAAAAAGCATCTAGATCAAAATAATAAAAAATTTATTCTTTTTTCATTTCTTTAAAAGAATAAGCAATTATGCAGACCCTTAAAATACACAAAAATAGAAATACAAACAATAAAAAACAAGTAATAAAAACAAAAATACAAATTATAAAATAAATAAAAATAAAATAATATGAACAAGTTTCCAAATATAAACGTATTACCGTGTAATATTTTAAAACTAAAAAATAATTAGTCGTATTACGATAAAATATGTGGGATTATAATACGTTTGATTGAATTACGTAAACATAAACAAATAACTATGGTAACATGATAAGGTATAATTCCTTAAAAATGCTATTAAATTAAATTACATTATATTACTATGATAAATTAGACAGTATTTGACCCCGCCAGTGATTTCAAGAGTTGGATTTTTAATAGTACTGGCTTTTACAACGTTTATTTAGCACTTATTCTTTATAAAAATATAGTTGCATATTATATTTTTAGGTTTTCTCACGGAACCAGAATTGGTTTTAAGCGGATTTGTATTGACGCCATTTTATTGCATTTTATTTATTTTGTCTACTAGTTTATTATTTATTTGTTTTTGTTTGTTTTTATTTTATTTTATTTATTTTATTTTATTTGTTTTATTTATTTATTTATTTATTTATTTACTTACTTACTTATTTATTTATTTATTTATTTATTTTTATTTATTTATTTTTATTTATTTATTTTTATTTATTTATTATTATTTATTCATTATTATTTATTTTTTTTGTTTTTATTTATTTTTGTTTTCCATTTTCATTTCATTCTATTTTATAATCCATTCACTTATTTATCTTTTGAAAAAGGTTTTAGTTTTTAGTCGTGGCTACATTCAGAAAACTACACTTTATGGCTATTTCAATTACAAAGGAAACAGAAAAATAAATATCTAAATTAACATTTAGCAAGTGCAACACAACTAACTGAATTCAATATTTGCATAGAAATATTAGCAAAATTTTTAAAAATACTAAATTAATATTAAAATTTACAATTATAAATTACCAAATACAAGTTATAAATAACTTTCAAAATGCCTGTTTTTGGTAGACGCAAAAGAAATGAAACCCAACATAGTTCGAATAGTGCAAACATAAATTCTAATTCTCAAAATATTTATATTGGACAACCTACAAGTGATACATTGTATGGTCAGCAATCCTTTGCATCAAGTACAGAAATACCAGTAAAAGGAAAACTACCAAAATCAAAATCAAAATTAAAATTAAAACAAAATATCAATAAAGAAAATAATAATAATAATGATTTTGCAGATTTTAAAAACACTCAAGAGTTTCCACCTTTTGTCGATATAAACTTGGACAGAGGGTTCACGGTACCGAAAAATATGTTATACAGTTCAAGTAATCCCTCATGTTCTTCATTTCCTTTATCATCGAATGATGAAAAAAACTTAAACGACAATACAAGATTAAATGAATTTGAATTCCCAAATAAGTCAAACCAGCTAAGTCAAATTGAAAATCAGATTGAAAATCATTTCCCCCAAGTGCTTTCTTCTATATCTCAATCAGCAAATATACAATCTCAGCAACAACAAAAATCTTTTGATGAAACACACTCTAGTATTAATCGTCAATATCATCATCATCATCATCATCATCATCACCAGAATAATCAAAACGAGCATAATATTCTTCCTTTAAATATACCTTTTCTTGAAAATCACACGCGTAGAAGACAATCATCTACCCCACCTCCCTTATCATCAACCATAAATTCTGATATTTCTTCAAATTTTTCTTCTGACATCCAGACTTCAAAAACTACAGAGGAAACTTCAAATTTAAATACGGACAAAACCTTGGAAAACGAGTCGAATAATTCTAGATTATTTAGATCTTATTCAGATATTTCATTAGTTCAATCTGATAAGATTAGTATGAGAAAACTGCAGGACGGTTCTTCACCAACAAATACTTCCACAAAATCTCCTCTTCAGGATGAAATTACATCTTCTCGGTTTTCATCTCTTACTCCAGATCTCGCTAAAAATTCTTTTCCATCTCCTACTTCGAAGACCTTTTTTAACTCTAATTTTAACTCCCTTCCAAAGAATCAAACAAGAAATTTTAGCTCTACTAGTACGAATACAAATGAATCTTCTTCTTTTGTTCCCTCTTGGCGCTTTACAAAACTAATTTCTTCTAAGCTTGGAAATACTTCAAATGAAAAAGAAAAAGAAAAAGAAAAAGAAAAGATTAAGCCTTTAGTTTTAAATAATAATTTTGCAAATCAAGATACTTCTAATACTAATCTTGACTCCACTGATACGGAGCATCGTAATCATCATTTAAACGACAACATTCTTCAAAAATTTAATCCTTTTAATAGCAATGAGGAATCCAAATCTGAATTAACTCAAGAATCTATAGTCCAGTCTTTACAAAACTCAAATAATGAAAAAAATAATGAGTGTTCTGCAAATACCCTTAATGATTCAACTTTAAAATCAAATCATTCAACTAATAACGTGCCTATATTTCTGCAAAATGACAAATCTCATCTTTCAAATAAAAAATCAAAAATTTTTTCAATTAGTTCTGGCTCTTCCTTTGGTTCCTTTTTTGGTCTAACTAGAAAGCATTCTAATTCTGGAAATGAGAATGCTTCTCTGGCTTCCCCTTTTCAATATAATAATTCTAATATTAGTACTAATTCTGTAAATAGTTCTGATATTAATAATAGTAAGATTGCAAGCACCTCTGCGATAAATAACTTAAATATGTCTTCGAACAAATCTAGTATGGAAAGAAATCAAAATGCTGATTCAAGTGTAAATTCTACAAAATCATTTACAAATAACAAACCAAAAATTAATATTGAAACTCTTCCTACTCCGCCAGCTATTTCATCTTCTTTGCCCAGGTCTTCAATAGAATCTAATTATAGCATACATTCACAAAATAATGACAAAAAAACTAAAGAATTAAACTATACTACAGATCTTCTCATACCGAAGCCTTTTGTATCATCTCCTGGATCTAATAAGGGGTTTAGGAGAAATTCCAATGATTTAAAACCATCTGAATTAGGAAACACAACACCTTTATCTGCCACTGATATTTCAGATAAATCTGCTTCAAATCATTCTGTTGAATATTTTAGTGTAAAAAATGAAACTTCACAAGACGAGAGTACGATTCCAAATTCAGGCAATAGTTTGAGTAACTCTGTTGATTTTTCAATACCAACTTCTATTTCTCCTCCTCCCCCTCCACCCCCTCCTCCTCCACTTCCTACTAATTTAAACGAATCAAAGCCTAGCGGGGGTTATATGCGACGATTACGAGTCAAAGCAAGTCAAATGTTTTCTTTGGAAAGATCCTCGGATTCGAACTTAACGGCCAACAACCATTCAGTTTCTTCTACCGAATCACTTAATAATTCGTCTGCTGTTTCTTCTGATAGGTCATCTGCTGAACAACAAAGACAAGGAGATAAAAGCTTAAGTGGAAACTTATATGGAATATCAGGTAATGAACCAAATTCTTTTTTCCTTCCAGGAATGTCTCTAAAATCATCGTCACGACTTGCTTCGTCATTAAATAATGGAGTTGTTAGAACAAGAAGTAATAGTACTGGAAGTGTTATGAGATCTAATGTAAATTCTGGATCAGCAACTATTCGCTTGAGCAATTTAAGTGGCTCCACTCTTTTTAATAATAATAGTAGCAATAATAACAGCAGTAATAACTCTCCTGGTCTTATATCTAGAGTTCCTTCAAATGAGAGCAAACCCAATGGTTTAAAATTAAATTCTCCTAAAGGAGGAACTTTTTCAAATACTGCAGAGTCATTTAATTTTTCATTATCTCTACCGGAGTTTCCCCGCAGGGGTCGGAGTTCAACATTATCCGTACTTGAAAGTAGAGAAAATAATTCATTAGATTTATCAGGTAGTCGGAGATCTACTCCTTCTAGTGTTTCCGGTGTTCCAGTAGCTACATCTTCAAATCTTCAGAATAATTCATCAAGTGATCAATCAAAGCCGTCAGGCTCACTCCGCCCACGTATGTTCCGTAATGGAAGTGATAACGGCTCAAATGAACTTTTAAGTTCTTTTGGTCTTCCAACCCCATTTTCAAGAAAAACCAACTCTACGATTACAACAACGGGGTCACAGTCTTTCTTAGGTAATGAGATACCATTTATTCCCCACCCTCCTGATAGAGAAGATGATGAATCTGTTGAAGCTTATGTAGAAAGATTGCAAAGTTTATCTAAATCTTCACTTATTCCTTCGATACTTTGCCAATCTAACTCTACGTTTCTTTTTGATTGCTTATTGCATTTTATGAAAAAATATGACTTTTCTGATGAGCCAATAGATATGGCTCTAAGGAAATTTCTTATGTTTAGTTTTTTACCTCTTGAAACTCAACAAATTGATCGCATAATCAATGGGTTTTCTTTGAGATATTGTCAATGCAATCCTGATATTTTTGCTTCTGCCGATCAGGCCTATGTTATAGCATTTTCATTAATGATTTTACATACTGATGCTTTTAACAAAAATAATAAGCATAAAATGGTAAAATCAGAGTATGTACGAAACTCAAGTATAGAAGGAATACCTGAACAAGTTTTGGAATGCTTTTATGACAATATTACTTATACTCCGTTTATACATACTGAAGATGATTTTGATATTGAAGATTTTGGATCTGGAAAATCTGCTTCTGCAGCTCACTTGGCAAAATTCAAAAAAAATTCTTCTAGCTTTGTTCGTTCTTCAAAGGATATGATTGATCCTTATATGCTTATAATAGAAGGCAAGCTGGATACTTTACGACCAAATTTAGACAATATATTTGGTCTGAAAGATCCTTATACTTATATTTTTCAAAGTAACAAAAAGATTTTAAATGTAAAAAAAATCCATAGAAGTTTTGTAAATGGATATGCTTTACAAATTATTTCCCGAAGATCACGTCCCGGTGCATTTATGTCGGAAGATACCACTGCAAAACCATTTGAATCAAGCCCAGGTATAGTACAACTGCAAGTACTAAAAATCGGTATTATAAGAAGGCATGAAGCGCGACGATTGACTTCATCTAGAATGTATTGGAGGCAATTTGGAGCCATATTAACTTCTTCACAGCTTTATCTATTCAAAGACATTGAATGGGTAAAGGGATTAATGAATCAAATGAAACCTAAAAGGAGTTTGAGGCTTTCAAGGAAATCAAGTGACGGAAAATTTAATAATTTGTTACATAAAAATAATGAAATAGAGGAAGAAATCGACTCTAATAAGGAACGTAGATTTTTTGAACCTCCTTTGGAAGGATTTCATGCCGATTATTCTTACTCTACAGAAAATATGATTGCTATAACAAATACAGAAAATAAAGGGCCGAAAAATGTTTTTATGCTAGTAACTAGAGGAGGCATACAAGACTATATTATGACAACTTCTCATGAAGAGCTTTGTGATTGGATTCTTTATATAAATTATATTGCATTGATTCGAACATTAGGTTTATCCTTTGAGGATTCCATGCATGTTCACAAGTATCATGTTGCCGCAATTCATCAAAAGGAAGCAAAATTAAAAAGTAGAAAGATTTCACTTTTGAAAAAAAATAGAGACACAAAAATGGAGCGAGAACGTAAAGTAAGTACCTCAATGACGAATTTCAATTCTTCAATTGATACTGCTTTTAATATTGGTGAAGAAAAAGACAATAAGACATCAGCTACGGTAAATAGCTCTACCACAGATGGAAGTTTAGGATTTAAATCTCCTAATGATGAGAAATCCACATCGGGAGAATCTGAATTGATTACTCCAACTGGTAGTAATTATTCTACAACTTACGGAAATAAGAATGAAAGTGGGAATGAAAGTGGCGAGGAAAATAAAAATAAAAATAAAAATGGAATTATAAATGGAAATGTAGATGAGATTGAAAATCAAGACAGCCGGTGCCAAACTATAACTAACTCGTTTGACTTAAAAGGTGATATAATTGGAAGTCCATCTCAAGCTTCAGTTGTTTCTAATTCTACAGCATCGGTATCGTTAAATGATTCCTTAAATTCTAATTTTCAAGTAACACCAGCAGTGCTTAAAGCGTTAGCAGAAGATAAAATACTTGAATCTCAAAGATATATAATTCAATGCAAAAAGAAAGATTTATATGAAAAGCTTAAATTAAAAAATGAAGAAATTGAATCACTAAAGAAGATTTCTAAACATCTACGAATACTTACGCCAATCCAGCAAAAAACCCGAGAGGCAATTATGTATTCTGCAGCATCTTTTTCTGCTAAAATAGATTGGCTATGGGTGGAAAGAATAAGATTTGAGTGTTATTTGAATATTATCGAACGTGAATTAGAGTCTGAAAGGTTAGATCCTGAAAGTTTTCGCAATGGACTTTTTATGCTATCTCCAGTTCAATCATCTGCTACTGTTAGCAGTAATGCAAGCATCTCTTCAATATCACCAAAGGGTGCTCTTATTAAAAACTCTGAATCAAGTAATAGCTCTTTACCAGCTAGTTTGGATTTAGCGAATTCTAAAAGCTTTAAGCCAGGGCTTAGTAGCACAAGTATTACTACTCCTGATAGACGACAACCATTTATTGAGAAAAATGTAACTCCAACAATTTCTGAATCAAGTATTGAAGAGTTTTCTACACCAAGTCAAACAATAGCTAGATTTCCTGGGTCTAATAGTAGTTTAACTTTAGATAAAATAGGGAAAATAACTGGAGTACTAGATAACGAAGTTAGTTTGAATAATTCCAAAAAACAACTTACAGCAGATGATGCTAGTTATAAAAATACTTTAGATGAAGAGGGTTTTAATGGTGTTTTAGAAGTTAAAGCATCCCCGAACTGGTTAGTCGAGTCTGAGGATAAAGATACAGAGAGATTTGAAAATGGGAGCGGTAATGAGAAACAAGATGCTAGTAATGGAAATAATGACAATGGATTAAAAACTGCAGCAGAAGAAGATATTGAAGAAGATACTCCGAAGGCGGCGAATGTGAATAAGAAAAATGTATCTGTTATTAAAACAGATAATCAAACGAAATCTAATGATAGTGTACAATACTTGTCTCATATTGATGAAAATAAAAAATCACATTCTACAAAAAACAAAGAATCTGAGTCATTAATAAGGAGGAATACTGGAAGTGATAATAAATTTACATTACGAGGTAAAAAATTCAGTCTTGTTGAAGTTAACCCTGATTTAATATCACCTATTCAACACGATTATGCAATGAGTCAATTCAATGAATATTCTAGACGTACAAGATCTATATCGCCTTCTAAAAATATACATAGGGATACTGAAATTGATGATAAAATTGAAAGACAGGAATTGAACTCTCCATTTCCCATTCTCAGAAGACACAAAAGTAACGTCAAATAAGACATATGTATATGAATATGTATTTATAAGTGTGTTTACTACAGTATACAAAAACTACGAATGCAAAACTAATATAAGTATTGTTATTTATTTATTTATTTATTTATTCATTATTATACATACCAAATCAACCACTCGGTGGCTTTAACTTCCTTTTTTCATACCATAGATCTCTCCTAGAAGAACCAACATTTATAATTTTAGGACAACCATCACGATCCTTTTCAAGACGGGTACATTCAAAACAATAAAATGCATCCGAAACTCCTTGACCACCACATATTATACATTTACCGGAAGAATTTCCAAATGAACATTCATCACATATTCGAACAATACTTGTTGGTCTTACATATGAATCACAGACAGGACAATGTCCATCACATTTTTCGCATAGTCTTCCAACGGATAGACCGGCTTGTTTTCTACACATAATAAGGTCTGGATGATGTCGAGACATCTTATTTTTAGTATAGTTTTGTTTTTTTGTTTATGTTCTTATTTATTGTTATTGTTATTGTTATTGTTTATTAATTATATAATACTTAGATTTATTATCATTATATCATGACTTTGGATTTGCTTAATATAATTAATTTAGAGAACTTTAAATAATGCATGTGTTTCCATAACAACGAATATTATCAATTGAACACTTCTATGACAACCATTTTTTTATAATGTTTATTATTACCATGACAACATGGAGCACTATTTATTCTTTCATACTAATAAAATCTACTAGAAAAAAAAAAAAAAAAGCAGACATTAAATATGCCTAAATCGTTTACAAAGTAAGTGAGTTACATTTGTAATATTTTACTATATAATATATTATTATTATTATATAGTAATTTATTATCATAATTTTATTACAGTTGTTATTATTATTTTTGAAAAAGTGGTTTTTTTTTTTATTTTATAGTGTTTTTTTTATAATGTGAAGTTTTTAAATCCGAGTGTATTATATAATATTTATATTATTATTACTCACATATGTGTTTTAATTACTCATATTTATATTCTTATTACATAATATTAACGATTAGACCCATCTCAAGAGCTGAAAGAGAAAGCTCTATAAAAATTGAAGAAAATTTAAAACAAAGTTCAATTAATTCAGATAAATTAAATTTAAACGATACGGAAATCTGCTACTCTGATGATGAAATTGATATTGAGAGTAATTGGAATGAGAGATACCGAAATGGGGAAAATTCTGTGGAGGTTAACTCCTTAAAAGATAGTTTAAATATTAGTAAGAAAATGAATCGCGAAATCTCAGATACTTCTCCAAAAATTAGGGACAGATTTAGATCGATTTCAAGATCAAGGTCTAGATCTTTATCATTATCAGATTCAGACTATTCAATACATTCGTCAAGTTCTAGATCAAGATCAAAATCTCCTTATTCACGAAGAGACAATTCCTTACATAGGAGATCAAGAAGAAATGAGGATAAATATAAGAAATATGATGATGCAAAATATAAAGAATTTAAAGGATATAAAAATGAGTTAAGCTCAAAAAGAACCAGATATTCAGAATCAGACTATTACGGCGCAAAAGATAAATTTGACTCAAGATATTCAAGATCTGATAGTCATAAAAGAATAAAAACGTCAAGATCAAGATCTAATTCACCGAGGGGTTTTAATAGATATAGATCTCAATCTTACGATAGGAAAGACAATCGTGGCAGATATGACAAGTATGACAAGTATGGTAAGTATGATAAATATGACAAGAATGATAAGAATGACAAGTATGACAAGTATGACAAGTATGACAAATGTGGCAAGTATGGAAAGTATGGAAAGTATGACAAGTATGACAAGTATGACAAGTATGACAAGTATGATAAGTATGATAAGAATGACAAACATGATAGATACGATAAACATGGCAGATATGATAAATATGAAAGCCATGGAAGACTTGATGGATACGAAAGATATGAAGAAAAAAAAGGTAGATACCGTGACGAGTATAAAGCTTACAAAGAAGACTTTGCTGAAGCAACTTCTGCAATGTACGATGACTCTCGAAATGAACCTAAAAAAAAAACTGATGATAACGCTGGTAGACTTCAAAGACCTGCCGAACTAGAGAAATTGATAAAAACTAAGTCTGAGAAAGAGCATATTATTACAAATGTTTTAGAAAATATACCAGGTCGTAGTGATAATAGTATTGATAACAGTAATAAGGATAATTTAGATACAATCAATGAGGATAAAGATAAGGATATCAATAGCAATACGAACAATGATGAGAGTAGTGACACAAAGGATACTAGTAGTAAGGACAGTGAGAGTACAAAAACTAACATCAAGAATAAAGAAAAACATGTAGATCAAAACTCAACTATCGGATCATCAAAAGAAACATCAACTGAAACATCAGAAAATATCTCTGTGGGTAAAGTTAAAGAACAAGAAGAAAAAACCGTAGATGAAGAAAAAATAGAAAAGGGAAATGAAGACGATAAAGAAAATGATATAGATAAACACTCGAAAGAAAAAGAATCACAGATGAAAAATGAAAATAAAGAACGAGATGTGGATGAAAAGGCGAAAGAGGAAGAAATAGGGAAGGAAAGTAAACATGCAGATGAAAAAGATGAGGTACTAAAAAGCTCAGCTCCGGAAAAGAGTTTATCTGAAGAAACAGAAAATATTAATGCCAAGTCAACTCATGTACAAGAAAAACAAGTAGAAGGGGCATCAAAAAAGTCCGCTGTATTAGATGAGATAAAAAAAGAAGAAATTAATAGAGGGAAACGACTATTCGGAATAATGCTTTCAAATATTTCTGGATCAGATAGGCGGAAAAATAAAAGAAGAGAATGATTGTTTTTATGTAATTTTTGTGTATTTTTCATGTATTTTTCATGTATTTTTTTTTTTTTTTTTTTTTTTTTTTTTTTTTTTTTTTTTTTTTTTTTTTTTTTTTTTTGTTTAAATTAATTGGCTAATTTTAATTATTGACTATTTTGGTTCTATAACGATCAAATAAGTATCTGTAGATATTAATTATTAGTAACACGTAGACCATAGTATCTTCTTATAGTAGTCTATAATACCTGTATTTAACCCTAACACACTGCTTCCAAAATTAGGGATTCTAGCGTAAACAATCTAAATTCTACGTTTCTATTGTATGTGTTATATATGTACATTTTACTGCAATTTTATTATTTTTGGTTACAGTGTTAATATATATTCAGCTATTAAAGAATAATACTTTTATTTCAATGTCTAACCAATCTGGAATTTCCGGTTCGTATTATACCTAAAACCATATACATTATATTTGTTATTTATCATGGCTAACAACACCTGTTACTTATAAATAGCTTCTCAGGACCTTTTGGCTTGTTTTAAGTCCTTTAAAAAGAATCCGGAAGACAGATTTCTAATAATTAAGATTGAAAATGGTTTGTGATTATATATTCAAAGTTTTTATTTTGTATATTACTTTATATACATTACATAATGGGACGGATTTCCTTGCATTTTATTTTATGTTTTTATTTTATATTTTTATTAATCTACTAACAAATAGAAAATCTTGTTCCTGGAGAGAAAATTCAAAAAAAAACTAATTTTGTTGAAGATTTTGATCTTTTTCAAAATATACTAAAAGACGACGAGCCTTTGTATGCCATCTATAAGCAGGATAGTGGTGTTACCAATACTAGTGCTGATAATAATAATGAAGCTTTTATATTTATTTCTTATGTGCCGGATAATGTACCGGTTAGAAATAAAATGTTGTATGCATCTACTAGAAATACATTGTTAAGAGAGATTGGTTCTAATAGTATTGATAAGAGTATTTTTGCTACGGAAAAGAGAGAACTTACGGCAAAAGGATATAAAGAGTTTGAGGCACATGAGAAGCTTGAGGCACCATTAACACGAGAGGAAGAGTCACTTTTAAATGTGAAAGAGAAGGAATCTGATTCAGCCCGTGGAACAAATTATAAAGTTTATTTACCTTCGGCAAGATCATCTACAGGTGTTTATTTTCCATTAGAACAAGAAGCAAAAGATGCTTTGAAATTAATGTCGACATCAACTTCAAATTTGAATTTAATTCATTTAATGATAGATTTAAATAATGAAATTGTAAAACTTAATTCGAGTATTTCAAATGGTAAACTTTCTGATATAGGACCATCTATTTCGTTACAAGAAGGACCAAGATTTACTTTTTTTAAAGATTTAAGTTCTGGATCTATCATTTTTATATATTATTGTCCTTCAGGTTCTAAGGTAAAAGATCGTATGGTTTATGCTACTTCAAGGTCAGGTATTCTTTCTCAAGTAAAGGAGTTAGGCATCAATCCTGTGAAATCGATTGAAGAATCAGATCCCGAAGCTTTAACTGAGGATTTATTAATTGAATATCTACCATCAAAGTCTAATTCTTCATTGGAATCTAATAATACATCATCTACTTCAACACACAATAGATTTGCAAAGCCCAGGGCTCCTGGAAGACACCCCCGCACTACTCCTTTTTCCGGATAATCAAAACTACGATACTATTTACTCAAAGGGATTACAATAATACATATTTACAAAACATTCAATATAAATTATATCTAAAAACATTCTAAATTATACATCAAAGAGGTTACAAACCAAAATGTTTTTTGGTGACTAATAAATAATATAAACAAAAGTATATTGTGCGCTATATTTACCGTTTTATATTAATAAATTCAAAAAACAATACAAAGAAATAATCTACTATACAACCATCAATGTACACTGCTAATTATACGCTGCATAATATATAATGCTTAATATATAATGCTAAATAAACACAGTCAAATACACAAGGTTAAATATAATATTATTTACCTCAATCAAATACTTAATAATATACACTTGGTAAACGTACATGTTGGAATAATAATTAAGCATTACATTAGTATAAGAGATTAGGGTTTATGTTTTACATTGTATCACATGTAAAGAAGATGAAACATAGATGAAACTCTACATCCTTCAGTTAAGGACTATTTCTATAGTATATATATAGCTGTAAATATGTAGGTAGAGTTTTAATAAATCAAGGTAAATACTAATATATTGCAACAT
>JAJLXO010000434.1:0-15060 GCA_030571375.1 Botryozyma mucatilis | reverse complement strand
AAATAAATAAATGCTAAATAATAATAATAATAATAATAATAATAATAAAAATAAAAATAAAAATAAATAAATGCTAAATAATAATATAATAATAATAAATAAATAAACAAAAATAAATAAAAAATAAATAAAAAATAAATAAATAAATAAATAAATAAATAAATAAAAACAAAAATAAATGCTAAATAAATGCTAAATAATAAAAATAAAAATAATAATAATAATAATAATAATAATAATAATAATAATAATAATAATAATAATAATAATAATAATAATAAATAAACAAATGCTAACTAAATAATAATAATAAACTCACCACTTTGTTATAAAGCAGATTAATTTTACAGGAGAGATAATTGTCAAATTGTTAGTTGAGAGGAAATAATATTATAATATATAATGTATATAATAGTAAATATAATAGTAAATATAATATATAATATAATAATAACAATAATATACAATATTATATCAATATAATAATCAATTACTAAATAATCGTGCTCTTTTCCAAAGTCGCTTTTTATGTGCACATTGTCTATTAAATTAAATAAAGGAAAAAAACAGTGAGAAAAAGCAAACGAAATATGATTTTGTATGTGGTTGCTATCGACCACCGTAAATGACGTATTTGGTTGTCATAGATACGTTGGTTTATAACAGTATATTATGTAATTAACTAGATTTGTTTGGTAATATGTACGTATATATTATGTAATAAGGTTCCGATAAAACTTTTATCACTTTGACTGATTGCGAATATTATATTATAGTATTTATTATAGTATATTATTTATTATATGCAAATTATAGTATATTATATTGTATATAGTATATTATATTGTATATAGTATTTATTATAGTATATTATAGTATATTATATTGTATATATTATATTATATATTATACTATTATTATAGTATATTATTTATTATAGTATTGTATTATATTATTATAGTATATTATAGTGTATATATAGTATATTATATTTATTATATTATAGTATATTATATTTATTATACTATATATTATTATAGTATACTATACTATTATAGTATTTATATAGTATATTATTATTTATATAGTATATATTATTTATAGTATTTATTATAGTATATTATATTTATTATTATAGTATATTATATTTATTATTATAGTATATTATATTGTATTATATATTATATTATTATATTATACTATACTATTATAGTATTGTTATAGTATATTATTTATTATAGTATTTATTATAGTATATTATATTTATTATTATAGTATATTATTTATTATTATAGTATATTATTTATTATATGCAAATTATAGTATATTATATTGTATTATATATTATATTATATATTATATTATATATTATATTATATATTATACTATACTATTATAGTATTGTTATAGTATATTATATTATAGTATATTATATTATATCATTATACTATTATTATAGTATATTATATTTATTATATTATATTATATTATTGTATTATATTATATTATTTATACAGTATATTTATTATTTATACAGTATATTTATTATTTATAGTATTTATTATATTATATCATTTATATAGTATATTATATTATACTATACTATACTATATCTTATATATTACTTATTATAGTCATGTATATCATTATTTCTATTACTATCCAAGTCAAATTAGCATCATTTTAATTAACTTGTTTATAGGAAAACCGATTGCATATATTTTCCATTTTCCATTTTCCAATTTTCCTATTTCCCGCTTTGTAAAGTTTGTTTATTTGCCACTTGAATTTTATTATTATATTATATTATTATTATATTATATTATATTATATTATATTATATTATATTATTTATTATTATATTATTTATTATTATATTATATTATATTATATTATATTATATTATTTATTGTTATATTATATTATTATACTATATTATACTATACTATATTATACTATATTATATTATACTATACTATATTATACTATATTATATTATACTATACTATATTATACTATACTATACTATACTATACTATACATACTATACTATACATACTATACTATACATACTATATTATACTATACATACTATACTATACTATACTATACTATACATACTATATTATACTATACATACTATACTATACTATACTATACTATACACCCTTTTCCTTTGATAAAAGTCGTACTTCTGATATCCACATTGATTTATCAACCGCTTTTAACATATCGTAGACCGTTAAAGCAGCCGTAGTAACACCCTGTAAAGCTTCCATTTCTACACCAGTTTTACCATGTGTTAATGCTTCACATATAATTTTTATTCTATTTGCATTTTCATTATCACCTTCATTATTAATAGTTCCAAATAATGAAATTTCCATTTTAACTGAATCTAGTGGTATATTATGAGCCAATGGTATTAATTCACTAGTTTTTTTAGCTGCCATTATACCAGCTAATTTAGCTGTTTCAAATATCATTCCTTGTTTTTTATTATTACGTTGTTTTTCAATAATTAATTCTTTTAATGGTTTAGAAAAGTTTAATATTCCCATTCCAATTGCTTTTCTTTTTATTATTTTTTTATCTCCAACATCAACCATATTTACTTTACCTTCCATGTCAATATGGGTAAGTTTTTTTATATCAGATAATAATCTTTTACACTGTTTCATTTTACAATTGTTTATTATTACTATTATTATACTATTTATTATTATTTTTTTTATCTTTACAAGTTTTTTTAATCAGTGAAATAACTGTTTTCGAACTATGTTATTGACGCATTACGATATATTACAATGACTTGGGAGTTCTGTGTGCAATAATAATATTATATTATATTATATTATATTATATTATATACGAAGTATATAATATAATATAGTATAGTATAATATAATATAATATAGTATAATATAATATAATATAGTATAATATAATATAATATAGTATAATATAATATAATATAGTATAATATAATATAATATAGTATAATATAATATAATATAGTATAATATAATATAATATAGTATAATATAGTATAATATAGTATAATATAGTATAGTATAGTATAGTATAGTATAATATATATAATATAATATAGTATAATATAATATAATATAATATAGTATAGTATAATATAATATAGTATAGTATAATATAATATAGTATAGTATAATACTGTATAGTATAGTATAATATAGTATAGAATAATATAGTATAATATAATATAGTATAATATAATATAGTATAGTATAATATAGAATAATATAGTATAATATAATATAATATAGTATAATATAGTATAGAATAATATAGTATAATACTGTATAGTATAGTATAATATAGTATAGTATAATATAATATAGTATAGTATAGAATAATATAGTATAGTATAGTATAGTATGTATAGTATGTATAGTATAGTATAGTATAGTATAATATAATATAATATAATATAATATAGTATAATATAGTATAATATAATATAATATAGTATAGTATAATACTGTATAGTATAGTATAATATAATATAATATAATATAGTATAGTATAGTATAATATAATATAGTATAGTGTAGTATAATATAATATAATATAGTATAGTATAGTATAATATAATATAGTATAGTGTAGTATAATATAATAAATATAGTATAATATAATATAATATAATATAATATAATATAATAGTATAATATAATAGTATAATATAGTAAGTATATAGTATAATAATATAATAATAATAAATATACTATAATATAATTGCATATAATTGCATATAATATAATATAACATGATATAATATAGTATACTATAGTATAATAATATATAGTATAATAATATATAGTATAATAATAAATATAGTATAATATAATAGCATATAATATAATAGCATATAATAATAGCATATAATATATAACATAATAGCATATAATATAATAGCATATAATAATATACAATATATAACAATTTAATATAATAAAATCTCTAGTATACAATATAGTAGAAATGTATAATAGTAGAAATATATAATATAATAATATATAATATAATATAGTATAGTATAATAACACATCATAAATATAACATATAGTATAGCGTATAAGCAATAACTAATATCTTTACTACACCTAGTCATTTTAAATCATACTGTAAATCAATCCATTCTTTCCGAATTGTAGTCACTTAGTGAAAGCTAGCAGGTAATTGCGTAAATCGATACTCAAAGAGTTGGTTGCTCCTGGGAAATGGAGATAGTAATATCGTATTAATAAACATTATATGCAATCAATAATAAACATTATATGCAATCAATAATAAACATTATATGCAATCAATAATAAACATTATATGCAATCAATAATAAACATTATATGCAATCAATAATAAATAATATATGCAATCAATAATAAATAATAATTCATTTTATTACTCATTATTTATTACCCGCCAATCAAAATCATCGGGCGATTCTTTTTGGTCTCTAATACACCCAGTCCAGCATGTGCTTCCTTCTTATTCTTTACAGAACCAGAAATCAAATTAATTATTTCCTCATCAGTCATGCCACTTCTTATTGCATCTCGTAGAGAAACTTCGGTAGAACCAAATAAACAAACTTTTAAATTTCCGTCAGCAGTTATCCTTAATCTATTGCAAGAGGAACAAAAACTTTCAGTCATTGAAGTTATAAATCCAACTTTACCCATATAATTTGGAATACTCCAAGTACGAGCTGTTTCTCCCATTGGTATTTTATTTGGTCTAACTATAGAATTAATCTTTTCATGATTTAATGGTTTCATATTTGGATACTTTTCTAATAAAATATTTAACATTTCTGCATATGTAAACATTTTCTGTTTATTCCATTTGTTACCATCAAATGGCATATATTCTATAAATCTAACCTCAATAGGATAATTTCTAGTAAATTTTTCAATGAAATCAATCATTTCATCTTCATTTTTGTTTTTCATTACAACCGTATTAATTTTTATTTTAGATATTCCTAATTTTAAAGCATTATCGATAGATTTTAAAACTAAATTTAATCCATTTCTTCTTGAAAATAAAATAAATTTACCATCTATTAGTGTATCTAATGATATATTTAACCCATCCAGTCCATTTTTTTTAAGTAATTCTAATTTTCTATTTAAAACTAAACCATTAGTAGTCATACAAATTTCTTGCAATTTGTTTTCATTGTTATTGTTATTATTGTCAATTTTTTTTAATTTATTTAATTCACTAATTATATCAATAATGTCCTTTCGAACTGTTGGTTCACCACCTGTAAGTCTTATTTTTTTAACACCTAATTTTACAAAAATCTTTGAAATTTTGATTATTTCCTCTGTGGTTAATAAATTACTCTCTTTTGTGAGTGTTATTCCATCTTTTGGCATACAATATGTACATCTTAAATTGCATCGTTCTGTAACTGAAATTCTTAAATATGTATGCCTTCGTTTAAAATTGTCAACCAAAAAATCTGACAAACTTGGACTTATTTTTTTTATTGAATTCATTATTATTACAAATGATATAATTATTTTACAATGTCAATTACAGTTTTAATTTTAATACAATTGCAATCTACAATTTAAAATCTACAATTTAAATATTTTATCATTATCTTATCATTCTACTCGTCCGACCTTATCTCGTAACTGACCGTAACCGAAAACAACAAAAGTATGTGTACTGTATACTATAATATATATTGATTGAATATGAATTATACAATATCTAAATAATATTTAAGTTAATTATCATATTTATATAAAGTTTATCATATTTATATCATGTTTATCATATTTATATTCACTTTTTTTAATCTTTCCTATGTTTTTTTATATTTGTTATATTGAAATATAGTACTATTTATTATAATGTATATTGTCTTAATTTTCTCTATATCAGATATATATTTTTAATTTTCGCTTTTTTAAGTAAAATTTTTCGCCATTTAATCTATATAAGTTTTTATATGTTAATTGTATTTTTTTATTTTCGCTGTTTAATTAGCATTTATTAATTTTTAGATAATTTTTTCTGCACCATGTCGTTTATTATGATTATTTATTAGTTTTTTTTAATTATAGTAATTAATATACATTTTTAAATATTATATATTATAATTCAGCTTATTATTAAATTTTATATTATATACCATACTACTTTAAACTATTTCATATTGTTGTAAATAAATTCAAAAATTCAAATTGTAATGATTCGTTCCCATAAAATATATGAATACTATGCGTATTTATTTATAAACAAACAAATAAATATATAATAATAATAATAATAATAATAATAATATACTTTGTTTGTTTTTATCGTATTTTAACGATTTTCGTATTCCTTGTACTTTCATTCATTGTAAATATTGAAAATATAAATAGAGACTTTTGGACCATTTCCATAAACCAAATTATATTAATTATTATTTATAATAATAATGATAATGGATGAAAAAGCTATTCAGTCAGAAATTCGTCTGGTTTTATACTATACGAGGTGTGTTTAGCATAGTAAATATAGTGTAACTAGTAAATTATTAATTAATTAAATACTAACAACAGTTGGTCTATATACGATCGTCGTCATTTCGTACGAGACATCCCAGTAAAACACATCACTCATTTAAATTATGCTTTTGCTAAAATTATACAAACGACTGGAAATGTCGAGTTTGGTGATTTGTGGGCTGATTTGGTAAGTAAAAAATAATATATTTTTATTATTGTATATATAATAAACAATATCATCTTAACTAATTTCATAAGCAAATAAAATTCAATAATGAAAATGATCAAGAAAAAGCGTTTTTTGGAAATATAAATCAGTTGTTTAAATTAAAACAAGAAAATAGACATTTGAAAGTTCTTTTGGCTGTTGGTGGATGGGGTTCAGCTGAAATTTTTTCAGCAGTTTTAAATGATTTAAATAAAAGATCAAATTTTGTTAAATCTATTGTTAATTTAATATCATTTTATGGCTTTGATGGTGTAGATATAGATTGGGAATATCCAAATACTGAAAGTGATTCCGCAGCATTAATAGCAACCGTTTTTGATCTAAGAACTGCTCTTGATCAATTAGCTTTAAATATTGCTGCTGTGGAAAGAGAAAATAATAAATTAAAAAATGTTCAAACTGATATTAATAAAAAACCATATAGATTTTTGATTTCACTTGCAATTCCTGCTTCTCCATCAAAATTAAATTTTTTTAAACTTTATCAATTTGGTTTAGCTGTTGATTTTTTCAATGTTATGGCCTATGATTATTCAGGAGCATGGGATAAAGTTATTGGTCATCTTGCACCTTTACACTCATCAAGAAATACTCCAAATGGTTCTGTCCAATCAACCATAGAATATCTTGAATCACATGATAGTTCTTTAAGTAAATATGTTTTAGGAATTCCTTGTTACGGTCGTTCATATACATATGCAAAAGGAATTGGTTCAACTTTTTCTACTGCTGGTGATGGTAGTTGGGAAAAAGGCGTTTATGATACCAAAAAATTACCACTCGAAGGTAGCATAGAAAAACACGAAAGTGTTAATGGTATCTTAAGTGCAACTTGGTGTCAAAATCTTGAAAAGGAAACTTTAGTCAGTTATGATAATAAATGTAATGTAAAAGCTAAAGCACAATATGCTCTATCAAAAAAATTAGGTGGTTTAATGTTTTGGGAATCAAGTGGTGATTTCCCAATTATGGATAAAAGGTCTTTAATTAATGCTGCATGGAGAAGACTTTTCAATGCTTCTTGTAACAATAATTCGGGTGATAATTCTATTCTAGATAAGAGGAATTTGACTTTGAGTAAGAATAATTTATTTTATCCTTTTAGTCCTTTTTCGAATATCCATAGTGCATAAAGCATGTTAAGGATGGTATAAGTGATAAATAAACAACAATAGATAAAATTAGCAATAGATAAAATTAGCAATAGATAAATTAGCAATAGATAAAATTAACAATAGATAAAATTAATAAATACAAATTACAAATACAATTACAAATACAATTACAAATACAAATTACAAATACAAATTACAATAAATTATAAAATACATAAGACATAACAAAAACCATCATTGAGGCCATTGTGTTTCTGCAAATGTGATAAGCCTCTTTAAAGCCATCAACCATTTTCTGGTAGTCTCATCAGACATTGAATGTGCAATATAACCTTCTTTCTCGTTGATATTGTCATTAGCGTTAGCATTAACATTAGTATTAGCAGCAGCATACCCGGTAATACGCTGATCAGCAGATCTTTCATGAATGCCAACACTTGTAACACCAATTGGCCAAGCAGCATTTCCAATTGATAATAACATATACTGTTCAGTTGCCTGAGAATATTCTCTCTTTTGCATATGTAATACCATTTTGGATAGTGGTTTAAACATATTAGTAGCAGGTAAATCATGTTTACGAAGTTTTTGTAATAAAGGATTTAAATATTCTACAGTTTGTTGAAAAATAAAATTAGATTTAATTGTATTATTATTTAATGAGTTACTTTCATTTAAAGAATTAATTTCAAATTCTTTAAATATTTCCTTTTTAAATTCTTTTTCTTTTTCTTTTTCAGATTCTTGAATAGAATCTAAATGTTGATCCCAAGTTTTTAATAAAAATAAAAAATATTTATGAATTTGTCTAAAAATTTTAGATTTATTAGATTTAATATCATCAAAATTTACTTTCATATCTAAATCTTTTTCAATTTCATTTTCTAATTTTTCTTGTTCAATAGATTTTTGTTTTTCCCTTGCATCAATTAATCTTTGAAATTTATCTTTTAAACTTTCACCAAAGATTTTAACTGGTTCATTTAAACATCTTAATTCTTTAATAATTTCTGTTTCATTGATAATAATTTTAGATTTTTTCATTTTTTTCAACCATAATTTATTATCAATTTTTTGTTTTTTATAAAATTCAATTTCTTCATTTTCTTTCTTTCTAGCCAATCTTCTGTTTTCTACCCTTTGTTTAAGTTGTACTTCTCTTAGTTTTTCATCTTCCTCGGTATATTTTCGTTTTTCTCCTATAGGTTTTAAATCATTATTTAAATCATTATCTAAATCATTTCTAATTTCAACTTGAGCTTTCCTTTTTGCAATTTCCTTTGTTAAAAAATCCATTTTATAAGTATTAAAAGATAATAAGTTAAAACTTAAAATGGATTTAATTTAGTTATAAAAAAGTTGCTAGCTTTATTAATTCCATATACGGTTACTTAATTTTTTCCGTTTTGGAAACAAACCCTTTTCTTGTAATATTTTAATTAAATATATTTTTAGGGTACACAAAATGGGGTAATACAAGGTATGTGTAAACAGGGTAATATTGCTATAGCAACATAAAACAGTCACAGTAGACGCAAATAAATTCATTACAACGACGACGCATTTTAAATAAATAAATATGTTATATAATAATAATAAAGTAAATGAAATTATTAAATAGTGTATTGGAATTTTTTAATATTTTACATCAAATAGTAAAAAATTAAAAATGGCTGCTAAAGCTCCACCAACAAGTAAAGCTGCCAAATTGGCAGCAGCTACAAGTTCATCAAAAAAGACTAAAAAGAAATGGTCCAAGGGAAAGGTTAAAGATAAAGCTCAACATAAGGTTTTACTTGATCAACCAACTTATGATCGTCTTTTTAAGGAAGCTGCTTCATACAAACTTATTACTGTTTCTAATTTAGTTGATCGTTTAAAAATTAATGCTTCTCTTGCTCGTCGTGCTCTTCGTGAACTCGAAAATCAAGGAATAATCCGTCCTGTTATTCCACATAGTAAACAACTTACATACAGTGAGTATTGTGTTGTTATTATTGTTATTTTATTATTGCGTATTACTAACATATAGCTCGTGTCGTTGCTGCTGAATAATTGTAAATAACTGGTATATAATGAATGAGAGTTGGTGATTTATAAAGTATATCATTATAAACATATATATATATATATATACATGCATATACATACAAACATACAAACACATACAAACACATACAAACATATACATACAAACACATACATACAAACAAATATACATATAAACATATAATAATTATATAATACATATAAACATACTATATAAACATACTATAAACATTCAAATCATATCATTATGCAGGATGTGTATGTACTAGTATACTAATAATCCGAACGTTGGCTTAGTATTAGTGTATATATATAGCGCGTGTAGTTATCTAGTTTGTACAGTTAATTATATCAATAGTGTATATTAGTGTATTAATGTAAGCAACAATAGTGTATTAGTGTATTAATGTAAGCAACAATAGTGTATATAGTGTATTAATGTAAGCAAGTTAATGTAAGCAATAGTTATCATAATCTAGTTGACATTATCACACTAATTAATTACTATGACAATATATTGCTGTCGTTTAAAAACTGTCCTCCAGCTCATAAATCTTATCTACTATTTACATTACTAATTTAATTTATTGTATTGTCTTTGTATTTATATGATTGTGTATATTAATTATTATATTAATTATTATATTATATTAATATGTTATATTAATTATATTAATTATATCAACTATCATATTAACCATAGTATATCATATCGTATGCAAAACTCTTATCTTTCTTTCATTATTCATTAGGTACAATTGAATAAATTAGTGATTGTTGGTATGACAACGTCGTTGTATACTATCTACAGTTGTGTATAAATATATGTATATATATACATTTATACATATATATATACATTTATACATATATATACACATATATACACATTTATACACATATATACACATTTATACACATATATACACATATATACACATATATACACATATATACACATTTATACACATATATACACATATACATATATATATATATATACATATATACATATATTTACATACACATATATTTACACATATATATACATACATTTAGCACATACATTTAATATATTTACACATACATTTAATATACATACAGTTAATTACACAATTAATTACACAATAAATTGTGTAATTAATTATATAATTGATTTGTAATTAACTGTATGCTTGCTTCGTATAAATATGACTAATATAACCTTATTAATTAGTAATACTCCTGCATGCACCCCTTTATAATGTAAATAGATTTCCTATTTGAGTATAATTAAAATCTTGGTTATTTCCTAAAAAGGATTAATTAAAATATTTTTTGTGAACCTCTAAAGTTAAATTTTTTAAATATATACAAAAATTTGAATTTTTATACAAAATAATTATAAATTACATAAATAAAGTATTGTTTATGGAGAGTTTTTTATAGACTGTTATAAGGAATGTTTTATTTTACTTGCATATTTTAAGGCATATTTTTAGGCATATTTATTAGACACATTTATAGACACATTTATTAAACACATTTAGACGTTTTTTAAAGTGTAAATAGTAAATAAATCGCATAAGAATCATACGTTTTTTTTTCTTTCTTTGTATTTGATTATTAAGAAATGGTTTATGATTATAATTGTAATTAATCATCATTCTTCACGTTTTTAGCTTTTTGAATTGCTTTTAATTATGCCTTGGTTATTTATTAATTAAATTATTAATCAAGTTGCGTTTAGTTATGTTTTTAAATCTAGTGGTTTGCATTAGATTGCCATGTATATATAAGGGAGATAGTATTATGTATTTATTATTTATTATTTATAGTATTATTATTTATAGTATTATTATTTATAGTATATATTATATATTGTATTATTATTTATAGTATATATTATTTATTATATTTATTATATATTATATTATATTATAGTATACATTATAGTATACATTATAGTATACATTATATATTATAGTATACCTATATACAGCAGTTATCTGTCTTTCGCACTAGACATCATACCTAGCTATACTAGCATTATTATTCGCGAACCCAAACACTTTATAGACACTATATTTGTCTTTATTATTGCGACATACAACGCATCCCAGAATTATTATAAACAAACTAAATATAAGTTTGTGTGTTTAGCAAATATTTCAATTCATATATAGTGCAGCATTCAGGTACATAACAAACCTTTGAAGATAACTGTACCAATAACTAATCTCTTGTATTACAAAATGATATGTATACAATTTGTATTTCTTTTATTTGCTGTTGCAAATGCATTCCCATCTAATTTATTCAAAAGAATACAATTTTCAAATTCTTCTTCTCCTAAAGAATCTGAATCTTCACATTTAAAATCATCAATTTTAGCTCCATATTTAAACACTTCTTCTGCTATACTTCAACCACTTCCTCCACCTTCTTATAAACCAACTAATTTTATTTCATTATTTCAAGCTGCTAATAATAATAAAATAATTAAATTTGTTCCTTCAACAAGAACAACAACTATCAGAACTGTAATTACTCGCTATTACACAACTTTAATTTCTAAACCAACTATTGTTCATTCAACTGTTACACTTCCTAATACTGATATTATTAATAACAATAACAATAACAATAACAATAACAATAACAATAACAATAACAATAATGTTAGAAAAGTTTATATTAAAATTATTAAAGTTACTGTAACATCACCTGTTCTTTTCCAAGTTGAAGAAGTAAAAGAAACTGACATTATTTATACCCCAAAACCAACTGTTGCTGTTGTAACTATACCATTTGTACATTCAACAACAACAACTATTTTAAACCAATCTCCTTCAATTATTTATCTTACAAAATGGGTAACCTATACTTCAACTTTATATTATTATCCATCTCCAACTTTATCTTATGAATCAATTAATAATTATACTCCTTCACCTACCTTTTCTCCCGTTATCGTTACTTCTTATGTTACTATTAGTAATAATATACTTCCAACTACCTATACAACATATACAACTGTTCAACCTTCAATATCAATCATTTCGACTACTTTAACTCTTCCTAGTAATTCCGATAGTAATTCCGATAGTATTCCTATTGAATCAACCACTAGTCTTCCAACACCTAAAAATAATGCAAATATTGCATCAACTTCTCTTTCTGACTCTATTTCTCTTCCAATTCAATCTTCAATTCAATCTTCAATTCAATCTTCATTTTCAAAATCTACATCTCAATCTAACGGGGATTCGTCAACAAGTATTTCAGACAGTTCTATTTCTAGTTTTCATTCATCCTCTAGTTTTATCTCTAGTTCATTGGAATCATTCTCATCTTCTGATTCTAGTATTGATTCAGTTTTTTCTTCCTCTAGTTATGAGTCGAGTTCCAGTTTACATAACACCATAACCGCTTCTTCGACAGATAGTATTAGTTCTAGTTCTAGTTTCACTTCCAGTCTTGATATAAGTTCAACTGATTTGTCTAGTTTATTTGATTCCGCGTCTAGTTCAGTATTTAGTTCAGTATCTAGTTTAACTTCTAGTTCAACTTCTAGTTCAGCATCTAGTTCAGCATCTAGTTCAGTATCTAGTTCAGTATCTAGTTCAACTTCTAGTTCAGTATCTAGTTCAGCATCTAGTTCAGTATCTAGTTCAGTATCTAGTTCAACTTCTAGTTCAGTATCTAGTTTAACTTCTAGTTCAGCATCTAGTTCAGCATCTAGTTCAGCATTTAGTTCAGCATCTAGTTCAGCATTTAGTTCAGCATCTAGTTCAGCATCTAGTTCAGCATCTAGTTCAGCATCTAGTTCAGCATCTAGTTCAGCATCTAGTTCAGCATCTAGTTCAGCATCTAGTTCAGCAAGCGAATCTTCTAGCTCAGTATCTAGTTCGATACTCAATTCAAGCGAATCTTCTAGTTCAGTATCTAGCTTATCTGCTTCGCCATCTTTTTCATCTTCTAGCTCATCTTCACCAACTATCTCGTCATCCAGTTCATATAAATCATCTGCTTTGCCATCATCTAGTTCATTGTCTACTTCACCATCTAGATCATCTAGCTTAACGAGTTCAACATCTTCTTCAACATCTAGCTCGTCTAGTTTGTCATCTTCTTTGTCCTCGTCTAGCTCAAGTTCTAGCTCAAGTTCTAGCTCAAGTTCTATCTCAAGTGAAAGTATTTCAAGCTCTGCTGGTTTGTCTTTATCTTCACCTTCAAGTTCTACTTCATCTTTATTCTCATCTAGCTCAAGCTCTACTTTATCTACCACATCACCTTCAAGTTCTACATCTTTATTCTCATCTAGCTCAAGCTCTACTTCATCTACCACATCACCTTCAAGTTCTACATCTTTATTCTCATCTAGCTCAAGCTCTACTTCATCTACCACATCACCTTCAAGTTCTACATCTTTATTCTCATCTAGCTCAAGCTCTACTTCATCTACAAGCTCTACAAACTCTGCACCTATTTTATCAAGCTCCTCGTCTAGTACTGGTACTAGCACATCTTCATCCTCTTGGACACTCGTCACCACCACTAGTCCTTCCACCACTTCATCATGGACTACTACAACAACTATATTTACAACAGTTTACACAGGGACTACTACACTTTATTTAGGTGGAACAACAACAGTTACATTACCACCTAGTACTACTGTTACTGTTACTATAACACCTTCTTCTACAACACTTTCTACTACACCTTAAGCTATTAATTTTATATATTAAGTTACGTACTAATTTTTTACGTTTTTTTATTTTTTATTTTGAATCTTTTACTCGGACAATCGTTAAAAAATTAATTATTTTAAAATCAACTATTTAATTCCATTTTAATTTTTTTTACTATTTTAAACTCTCGTTTTTTAAAGACTTTAAGTTTTACTCTTTAATTTATTTTGTGCTTTGTGCTTTTGTTTTTGTTTTTGTTTTTGTTTTGTGTTTTTTTTTTTTTTTTTTTTTTTTTTTTTTTTTTTTTTTTTTTTTTTTTTTTTTTTTTTTTTTTTTTTTTTTTTTTTTTTTTTTTTTTTTTTTTTTTTTTTTTTTTTTTTTTTTTTTTTTTTTTTTTTTTTTTTTTTTTTTTTTTTTTTTTTTTTTTTTTTTTTTTTTTT
>JAJLXO010000433.1:0-15126 GCA_030571375.1 Botryozyma mucatilis | reverse complement strand
ATACATACATACATACATACATACATACATACATACATACATACATACATACATACATACATACATACATACATACATACATACATACATACATACATACATACATACATACATACATACATACATACATACATACATACATACATACATACATACATACATACATACATACATACATACATACATACATACATACATAAACATCGTATCCACTATCATCATTAATTTTTTTCCAATCATTCTATCCATTTAAATCACTCCACAAGAGTTTAGTTTGATTAATTACATCATTTTCATTGTAGTTTTTTAATACATTATTGTATTTTAATTTGATTTCATATTGATTCCATATATTTTGTATTTGTTATATTCGTTCACATATTTAATAACTATTACGTAGCTATTATAAATAAAATATACTATTGCTTATAATTTACCACCAAAAACCCAAGTTGCAAACCTTATTGCAATTGGCACATGACGTTCAGATTTATTAAAATCCTTTTCAGATAAAACCTTTGTATTTTTAAATAAATTATTTTCTTCAGCTTTAATTTTATTTGAAAGATTCTTATCAGAAGTTAATATTAACGCATTTGATTCTAAATCTAATTCAAGTGATCTTTTAGTATAATTAGAAGAACCAATTATAGTTAAAATTGTTGGTAAATTTGCAAGATTTTTTTTTAACATATTATTATTATTATTATTATTATCAGATGTAAAATCCACCCATATACCTTTTGCATGATAAGACCAACCTAAAGGAGTATTTACTATTCCTTTTTGCCATTCATAAACTTTAATTTGATTTTCTTTGCAAGAATTTTTAACTTTGGAAAAAAATTCTTTAGCTAATAATAGATAAGCACCTGGTAAAGCACCAGAAATGCCTTTTGATTTATAAAAACCATTAGCCTCTGGAGCAGCAACTATTACAGAACCTTTCGCATTAGAATTTAATAATAATTTTATATATTGAGGTAAAATATTAAAATAACCAGCAGTAAATGTCCATTTGTAATCTTGTTTAGATTTTGATACAAATTCAAGAATTGAATTTAATGCTTTATTTTCTGTAGAAAAATTTTTTTTATAAAACAATGGAGAAAATTGTGAAATTGGATAAACTACAGTTAATGGTTTTGAAAAATCAAAATATTGATCATCTTTTTTAGATAAATCATTTATTAAAAAATTTGACATTAAAATTGAAGTTGATTTTACAAAATTTTTAACTCCATGTATTAATGGATCAGGAGCATTATTAGTTTTGGGCCAAACAAGTGAAAAATTATTCATATTAGTATTATCAATATTATCTGAAATAGTTAATAAATAAGAAATTGATGAAATTGTTTTGTGTAAAGTATAATAATATTGAGTTAAAAACTTATTTGAAAATAAATAATATCGATCTTGTCTGTTTGTAAAATAGTCATTAGATAAATTTGCACCAGATAATAAAATTTCATCATCAAATCCATAAAGTTTCATATGTTGTAATCCCCAACCTTCAATAATGCGTTTTGGTAACAAATTAAATTTCCATCTCGGTAAATTTGGTGTTAAATACATTCTAATTTGTATACGATCATTACCAAAATTTTTAATTAATTTTGTAAGCATTGTAGCTGAACATTTTTCTGGTGCTTCCCTTGTACCTCTTAATCTATCTAATAGTATTTCAACTTTTAAATTTGGATTTTTTGAAAGTGATTCTGATAAACAATCAATTAATTCATCCTCTGATTTTCCAATGTATAATGTTGAAAGAAATATTTTTTTTTTTGCTGATAAAATTTTTTCTTTAAGTGTTTTATAAAAATCTTTTGGATCAGTAAGAATAGAAATTTCATTGGAATCAACTACATAAGAAGGAGCTATTGTATTTAATGATTTTAAAAGAGATTGCATTTTAATAATAGCTGCATTATTATCTTCAGTATCGAAATTCCTGCTCATTGTAAAATTTCTTTTCTGCAAATAAAATAATTTTGATAAAGTGTAGTTTAATTTAAAATTTTTTATTATGAACTGGCTTGTTTTAGATAAGTTTGAGTGGGGAATCCGCATATTACACCACATGTACGATTATGACAATAAAATGCACAATCAAATGCCCAATAAAATGCCCAATAAAATGCCCAATAAAATGCACAATCAAATGCCCAATAAAATGCCCAATAAAATGCCCAATAAAATGCCAACCTAACTGCACTAAAATGCTGTCAATATGCAACTTGCAAAATATGCTTCTCCTGTATATTTTGCTTATATGCTTTGCTTTTCCTATATGTTTTTACACTATGCAAACAAATACAAAAAAAATAAATTTATCTGAGTATGTACAAGATGAATAATTTATCTCTACTAGTCTACAGATATAAAGCTACAGGGTGAAAACACTAGTTGATCGAGTAAAGATGGTAAAAGAGGTAAAAGAGGTAAAAGAGGTAAAAGATGGTAAAAGATGGTAAAAGTAGGTAGGTAAAAGTTGATAAAAGTTGATAAAAATTGGTAAAAATTAGTAAAAATTGATAAAAAAAAACACAAACACAATCAACTCATCCAATTATACTATCACAACTAAATAAATAACAAAAAATATCAATAAATATCAAAATAATCACCAAAAACAAGTAAAAGTAGAAAAAAAAACTCAAAATATTGAAAAAAAAACTCCGAAATTTAATTTCAAAACTTTTATTGCGATTCAACGCAATCCAATTTTAATTTACCGAAATTACGGTAATGATAATTGCCGTAATAAAAACAGAATATCCGATATCCGAAATACATCTCGGTTATATGGTTAGTTTTAAACAATAACAACTGTATCCATAACAACAAACAACATCTAATTAGCTTTATTACTATTCGTCAATAGTTCCTATAACAACTTATATAGCAACTACCCCCATATAAGATGAATAATTAGCACATTATTAGTTCTAACTTTATTATTATAATAGACATAGAAATATAATTTTTAGACTTTTTTTTTTATTATTATAAATCTTAACTTTTTTTACTATAAATATTAAGTTTTTTTTCTTTTATTTTCCAACTAATTTACCATCAGTTTATTTTCTCTCTTATATTTATTAAATATGTTGAAAATTTCTGGTTCATATATAATGAAAGGACCGAAATTAGTCCGGGGATCAATATTTTCAGACTATAAAAACTTAGTTTATTACTCTGCTTCTTCGAGTAGATTTGTTCAGCAATATGCTCAACAAAATCCAACACAGGGCAAATATGAAAAATATGAAAAATACGGTAAATTAGGACATTTAGTATGGGAATCTTACTCCTTGGATAAAAATACTAGTAAAATTAAAAGCGACAAAATGACTAATAATTCAAATATTATGACTAATAATAATTTAAATATTACAAATAATAATAACAATCTTACAAATAAAAACGAATTTATTACTAATAAAGTCGAGTTTGCAACCCCAGAAAAAACTAACACTCGGTCCTCAGGAGGTGGTTCTCGGTTTAAGAAATTATCTATGGAGAAGAAGAATAAAATAAACAGTGTTAATAGTACAATTGGGGATTCAAGCAATATGCAGTTAAATAATATTAAGAGCGATTTGCATTCAAGTGAGGTACAAACACAGGTAAATGCTCAAGCAGTAAATGCTGAAACAGTAAATGCACAAACAAACGCACAAACAAATGCACAAACAAACGCTCAGAAACCACGGATACAGTTCAGACAATTCAAACCACTGAAAGCAGCTTTGAAACTAACCCCAAGCGCTATTAATCACTTGAAAAAATTAAACTCTGGACCTAATCCTAAACTTATAAGAATCGGTGTAGAACATCGAGGATGTTCAGGATTATCATATAAATTAGATTACGTAGATAAGAAAGGAATGTTTGATGAATTAGTTGAACAAAACGGTGTGAAAGTATTAATTGATTCAAAAGCTTTATTTTCAATTATAGGTTCAGAAATGGACTGGGAAGATGATAAATTAGCTTCACGTTTTGTCTTTAAAAATCCAAATATTAAAGGCGAATGTGGATGTGGTGAATCCTTTATGGTTTAATGATTTTCATGTTGTTTATTTGTTTGTTTGCTAGTTTTCTTTTCAAAATTTTTTTTTTTTTTTTTTTCTTATGCATCTTTATTTTCGGGACTGGTTAATGATTTAGTTGAATTTTTTTTTTATTTTTTATTTTTTTTTTTTTTAAATTTCATTTAAATTTCATATATTTCATTTTAATTTATTTATATTTTCATACATTATTATCGTCAATGACTGTGTATATAATTTATAATAATTTAAGTTTTTGTATAATCATTTGTTTCTTTACATTTATTTATTTATTTTTTTTTTTTTTTTAAAAAAAAAAAATATTAACAATACATACTAAAACTAAAAATTAAGCAAAATGCCCGCGTTGAGGTCCATTATTATTCATATCCATATTAAAAGACGTATTAGGTTTTTTACTGGGAGATGAATCTGATTCTGGTTCAGATTCAGTTTCCAATAAACTTGAAGGAGCAGGTGATGAATCTAGTGATTGGGTTTCATCTTTGTCATTATGTTCAACTATTGAATCCTCATAAGCTGATATTTTTGAAATATTATTTCTTTCGTAGTCTGAACCAACGTCACTAGATATTTGTTTAAATTTTTCATCATTATCATAATAATCACCAATATTCTCTTCATCTGTGTTATCAGAATTTTGTGTAAAAGTCTCAGTTTCATCGTTTGATGAGTTGTCGTTTTGGTTTTGTAATGAAATTGTGTGATTTAATGGTTTATTTATAGTATTGTTAAACTCATTTCCATTATTAGAAGATGTGCTAATTATATTATTAGCGGAATTATTGTAATTAAATGAAATCTCTCCGTTATCCATTGTAGTTGATAAATTGCTTTCAACATAAGAATCATTTTGATTATTCTTATAAAACTTGTCATTTTCAATTTTTATTCTAATATTTGATCCATCGGTAACTTGATTTACTTTCCCAGATTTAGCTGGGGTTCGATTTTTATATCTCCTCTTTGGGGAAGAGTCATTTTGTTCCGTAGGAGTGGATGCAACAATATTTAAATTATGAATTTCTTGGTTATTAGGCTGTTGTGGTTTTGAAGGTCTTTTTCGCTTTCTAGGAAGTTTATCTTGATAATCAGGATCATTTTCTGAAAGAGATTTTTTAGGCTTACGTTTTGAACCAGGAGAAGATTTTGATAAATCTGGAATTGGTGAGTTTAATTTTATGGGTGTATTAAGATTTGTGTTTTGATTTAAATTTAAATTTGCATTTGATGTTGAATTAAGAATACGTAATTGACGTCTTTGTTCATCAGCTTCTTGTAGAATTATTTGTGGTTGATATTTTCTAATCCAATAAATGGATGATAAAGGATTTTTTTCTGGTTCATCAATTGATGTGAAAGGTTCAGAACTTGCACCATAATCTTGTGTTAAAGGAAAAGTACTATTAGTATAAAATACTTGTCTTAAATTTTGTTCTAAAGTTTCACCAGCCAAATAAGGTGGATTAGAAAACAAATCAATTTCTTGTTTTAATTTTTCATTATTAGAATCAAATTGTAAAGCCCATTTTGCAGCTGATAGTAAACATTGTCTTTTATATTCAGTTGAATCACCTGGTAATGAAATTTCATTATCAAAATATGGAGCTGCCAATAAAACAGAATGAGGTAATAAAGAAAATGGATCATTATTTAATTTATTTAAATCTAAATTATTTAAATTTACATTTTGTAAATCTTCTTGTGTTATATCTGGTATATGAAATTCATTATTTATTGAATTTTTAATTTGATTAGAATTTATATCATAAAGTTGGTCAGTAATTGATAAAAAATTTAAATTTCTATTAACAATATTATTTTGATTATCATTAATTTGTGATGTATTTATTTGTAGAGTATGATTTAAATTTTTTGAATCATTTAATTGTAATAAACCATCTAATATTAATGTATTATTTTCAATTGTTTGTCTTATATTTTTTCTTAAATTTTTATCTAATTGAAATAAATTTTCTGAATTATTCATTGCATTATTAAATTCATTTTTTATTTTAAAATATTTTTTTTTAAATGATTTATATTTAATATTTGGTAATGTTTGAGTTACTGTTTCAAGTTGATTTTGAGAATTAGATTTTTTTCCTCTTGATTTTTTTGTTACATTTTGTGAATTTAAATTATTTTTATAACTTTTTATATTATTAATAGGTTTTATAATTTTTGAACATTTTGGTGTTTTTAGAGTAGTATTAGTATTAGTATTAGTAATTTTTGTATTATTTTTAATATTTTTAGAATTTCTTGCAATATTATTATTATTATTATTATTTTTAATTTCATCAGTTATTGATATTGGAACTTGAACTGGGGAAGATTCTAGTTGTGGAGTATAAAATGGATTTGCATAATTTTCATAACCGTCATCTTGGATATTACCTGTTGTTGAAGAAATTGAAAAGTTTGCCGGAGGAGATGAAATTTGAGGAGGAGAGGAAATTTGTGGTGATGAAGTAAACTGTGGGGGTGAAGATTCCATTGAGTTTATATATGTATATGTATATATATATATATATATATATATATATATATATATTAAGTCAAATAGTAATAAGTAAACTGTTTTATAGAATTATATGTGGAAAACTTTTAAAAAGTATCTAAACTAGGTTAGTATAGGTTGAAAAGGAGATATTAAACAAGCAGCATATTGATACACATATAAATACACATATAAATACATATAAATACACATATATATACACATATATATACACATAAACACATATAAACACACATATAAACACATATAAACACATACAAACACATACAAACACATACAAATATAAAATATTCAACAATACGCAAAATACTCAAACACTCACCAAAACTGATATAAATTACCAGAAAGTAGATAATATACTAAAAAAATAATCTAAGTTATTCCATAGTCTTGTTAGGAATATTGAAGTTTGTGTTGTTGTCAAGGGAATTTAAATAAAATATTTGTAATAAACTTGAATAAGTTAGTCATCTGTTATACATTATACAGGATATCTTACTAAGGATTCACAAAACAGGACTTTTTTAAAGGAAAACATTAGAAATTGTTAAAATTATTGTAGAAAGTTATAAAATAAAAGTTTGCTTATGTAGGTATTGGTAATTATAATGAGAAGACATATTTTTTATTTCTATTCGAATGGTTATTTGGGAGTGTAGTTTGGAAATGAAAATATGATACCAGTGTAAAGTTGTTGTAGAGTATGTAAATACGATGTATTACGAGTTAGTATTTAATGCACAATAAAAACAATAAAAATAATAAATGCAGTAAATAAACAAATAAACGCTAGAGATAACAATGCAAAGTATACAAAGTATAGATGTATATATGTATGTATATATGTATGTATAGATGTATGCTTAATATGTATTTTATTTGACATTGGTCAGAATTTAATGATTAGTGTGTTGTATTGTATATTATAATATTATAGTATTATAGTATATTATATGTGTATAGTATATATTATTATAATATATACTATATCATATAGCATATTATTTTATATATAGTATGATATAATATATATACTATATTATATTATACTTTATTATATATTACTATTATATATTACTATTATATAGTATAGTATGTAGTATAGTATGTAGTATAGTATGTAGTATATTATTTTATACTATATTATTATATTATATAGTATATAGTATATTATTATATTATATAGTATATAGTATATATTGTATATTGTATATTGTATATTGTATATTGTATATTGTATATTGTATATTATATGTGTATAGTATATATTGTATATTATATATTATATATTATATATTATATATTGTATATTGTATATTGTATATTATATGTGTATAGTATATATTATTATAATATATAGCATATCATATAGTTTATTATTTTATATATATACTATACTATACTATATAATAGTAATATATAATAAAGTATATATAGTATAGTATAACATAGTATATTATATTACATTATATTATTTCATTTTATATTATATATTGTATATTATAATGTGTATAGTATATATAAAATAATTATATAGCATATTATACTATATTATACTATATTATTATAGTATATATACTAGATATACTGCATATATAACATTATACTATACTATACTATATTACATTATATTATACTATATTATATTATCTATATTATATTATACTATTATTGTATATTATTATAGTATAGTATACTATATATCATATTATCATTATATTACTATTATATACTATACTATATATATTATATTATATTATATTATATTATATTATCTATATTATATTATCTATATTATATTATACTATTATTGTATGTTATTATAGTATAGTACACTATATATTATATTATTATTATATTATATACTATATATTATATATTATATGTATATCATTATATTGTACTATACTATATTACTATTATATAGTATAGTATAATACACTACAAAATACATATATAAATTATACCATAGTACACTATATAATAGTATATATAGTGTGTATACTATTAAATACTATTTGTATATATTTGCATATATTATTATTATTATTATTAATTACATTATTTGTACATACATATAAATTATACGAATTCCTACACATAGGATAGTATAGTATATTGCAATATAATATATTGTATATTATATTGTATATTGTATAGAGCACATTATATAGCATATTATATAGCATATTAAATAGCATATTATATAGCATATTATATAGCATATTATATTAGCATATATTATAATTAGCATATATTATTATAGCATACATTATATATATTCTACATTATCACAACACATATAAATTTCGTATATTTCACTAGTTTAAATTTTATATTTGTTTATTTATTTTTAATTATACGCATTGTTTTTGTGGTTTTGTGGTTTTATTTAGCATTAATTGTTATTATTATTTATATTATTTATAAATAATTTATTTGATATTACTAAATCTATTTAACTTATTAGATTAACACCCTTTTTGAGAATACTATAGTGTATTATAGTATACCATACTAATTGTATTTATTATAGTATATTATATACTGTCTATACTATTGTATTATTATATTGCATTTACTTTATTATCATAACATACACTGTTATTATATATTGTACTATAGTATATATACTATATATAGTATTATATTATATACTATATTGTATACTATATTATATACTATATACTAATCAATATACAATATGTCTACAAATAAATCACCATTCAGCAAAACAATCACCAGTAATGGACAATTATATGTTCACGAAAATAACAATTTAGATGATTTCTCACAAAGTTTACTAAACAGATCATTATTTGGAATTCAAGATTCATCATTTAATGATATTTATTCTTGTAAATATTTTATTGAAAATTTAGATTTAAGTTCAGAAGTTTTCGGTTCAAGAACTAGCGTTAATAGTATAAATTGGAATAATAATGGTGATTTAATAGCATCTGGTGGTAATGATGGTAATATAAGAGTTTTCTCATTTTATCAAGAATATGCATTTGAAATGATAAATAGATGCGAAATTAATAATAATAAAAATAAAGTAACATCAGTAATGTTTTATCCAGAAAATGAAAATACTTTAATTGCAGCAATGGATGATGGTGTAATAAGATTATTTGATTTAAATAAATTATCTAAAAATAATAATCAACCTGTTCGTGTATTATGTCCATTTGAAGAATCTTCATTTAAAATAATTAAAGATTGGATGAATCCACATTCTATAATTGCATGTTCATTAGATGGTACTGTTCGTATTTGTGATTTTCGTACTCCAATAAATTCTTTTAATTCTCAAAATTTAAATTCATATTTAAATAAATGTGATATAATTAAACCAACAAATTTTTTATCACTTGTTGATTTTTCAAAAAAAAATATTCCAATTACTTTTATTGATAATTCTCCACTTTCTCCACATTATCTTGCAACATCTGCTCGTTCTAAATATATTTATTTACATGATAGAAGAATGAATTCATCTCTTATTCGTGATTATTGGAATGTTTATACTCCACATTATTTAACACAATCAACTTGTGTTCGTAAATTTTCTCCAAATTTAGGTTATGGAAATTCATCATCTTCTGTTAAATTTAATCCAAATAATACAACTGAATTATTAGGTTCTTGGAATTCTGAAAATATTTATTTATTTGATATAAATAAAGATCCAGAAGAATTTAAATCTTTAAAAAATATTCATATATATGATACAAATAATTTTTATGGTTCATCAATTCCAAAAAATTTAAATTTTTCTTCTATTGATCCTAATTTAAATAAATTTACAAGTTTTTATAATTATAGGTTTAAAACTGAATCAAAGAATAAATTTGCTTATCAAAGAGAAACAATTGGTAGGCATTTCGATCAATTCATGTCATTATTACGTTTAGTAATATCCTTTAAACCTCATTTAGAATCTTTTAAAATCTCTCTTAAAAGAATACATAATAATATTGTTTTCCCAACTAAATTATTACGTGAATTTGATTTTTTTTCAAGAGCATTTGATTCCTTATGGGTAATCGATAAGGAAGTTGAGGCTTATCAAATTTATTTTCTTTTAGCAAATTATGTTATAATGCATCTTTGTAATCCTCCTATTCCTGATGGTTCAACTTCCACTTCTCCTGTAGATCAGGATTTAATTGAATATCGAGCCTCAACTGATTCTGCTTCTGAATATCTTGCTCAGTTAAATAATATTGAAACTATTCTTGAAACTAAAATATTTCTTTCCCTTCAAAATTCTTCTTTGCTTCCTTTACTTGCCGATGCCGAATTGGTTTACATATTAGTTCCATTGATTTCTCGTATCAATGCATCTTCAGAACTTGCTCGTCAACGATATGAAAAATCACGTTTAAATCATAAGCATATAATAGAACCATTAATTAATCGTTTAGAGAATGAACCTGTTGAAAATATCAATGGTGAATTTCGTTCAAGTGTATCAAACTTTGATGATTTTTATGCCTTTAATAATATTCATTCCTCTGAGTATTTAAAGCATGTTCCGGTTCATCATTTACAGAAAATAATTTCAATGTTAATTTTACAGAAATTAGATCCAGCAAATATTGCTATAGTTAATGGACTTCAATCAGGCTTGACTATTACAAAGTATTCTACAAATGAAAAACCACTAAATGATTTAAGTACTGAAAATTCTTTTTTTAATAAAAAATCTTCAATATTTTCCCCCAAGATTCCAATTCCCTCACCTTCATTTGTATATATTACAACCCACCCTCTTGCAATAAAACTTGGAGTTCGAGATATATTATTAAGTGAACGGGCTAAACTTTATTACTTGAGTAAATCATTTAAAGAAAAATCAAATTTAAAAACATATGCAAATACTCAAGAGAAACCTCATATCTTAGATTTTAGTCAAACAAAGCCTCCCTTATTCTCCTCTGGAAGTGGATTAAGATTTGTTAAGGATATAAATATGGATTATAATACTGCTCCCATAGAGATTGATATTATGGAGGATGTTTCAATTGAAAGCCCATCACTGGATACTACTGGCACAACACAAACTGTTAATGACACCAATAATATTTCAGATTCGTTAAGTGATTTAGGTATGAGTTCTATTAGATCAAACACTTTGGACTCACAGAGTATTACCGATATAAAAGTTAATACTAGCTGCACGGCAAGCCATTCGAAGGATTTTCATTTTAAGAATTCTATGAATCTTATAAATTCATCGTGGAACCCTAATGAACTGGGAAAGCCAAGTAATATAATAGGATCTTTAATGGTTCATATTGCTAGTAAATATATTTTAGCAACAAGGGAATTTGGTATTTCCAAACGATATTTATCAAGTATCGATGAGTTCGACGCAAAAAATGATAATTTATATGAATTTGATTCTCTGGAGGAATGCAAATTAAAATTACTAAAAACTGAAGAGAACCCCATTACCAATAACACCGATGAAGAGGAAAGTATAAAAATTATGAATATTAATGACTACGCGGATGATTTGGCATCGAGAATAGATAATTACGAATGTGATTTTGATAAATTTGATTGTTACAAGGAAGATAACATTTTTACAAAGGATATGATTAGAGATAACAATTATTATGTTAACGAATTTTTAAAAGGTTTAAATATTAATAATGAAAACGAATTGGACGATAGTTTTTCTCAAAACATTTTTTTTATAAAGGAAATTAGAAACATTAAGAAAAATGACGATTCTAATGATATTTATAGAGAATATGAAGTTAATAAAATTAAAATATTAAAATTATTAAATGAAAATGTATTAAATAGTATAATGGATGGTTTTCTCAAAGGATATTTTACATTTGATTCTAATGCACCTGAGGAAGATAAAATTTGGGTTGAGCTGGGATTAAGTAACGAAAGAGAAAATATATTTTCATTAGAACAAAACGCACCATGTATTAATCCATCAGGAATGTATACTGGACATTATGACAGTGAACTATCAAGACAGATTAATTTTTTCGGTAAAAATGGAGAATATATTGTTAGTGGATCAGATGATGGTAATGTTTTCATTTGGAATAAAAAAGATTCACAGATTGAAATGATTTTAAAAGGAGATTTGAGAAGAGTTACTTCAATTGAACCACACCCGTTACTTCCGATATTAGCAGTAGCAGGAATGGATGCTACTATTAAAATCTATTCTAGTGAAGGAATATTTTGTGAATCTGAGTCTTATGAAAAGATTCCATCACCACAAGGAAATCCTGTTTCAACTCCTATGGCACGTAGAAACCATGCACTTAATCGTGTAACTACAGGACATTTGCGTCCTGCTTATAATGCCTTTTATTCTACACCAGAAATGAGAAATGGTAAATGGCACTTAGGACCATCGCTTCAAGTATTAGATAATATTTATAGAATCACAGCTAATAATGAATTGAGTAGAAAACGTGGTGCACATGCCATTCGTAATCGATATGATTTGTTACAACAGTTTGGCTTAGGAGGTCAGAGTAGGTCGTCATTATTAAGTGGTAGTACAAATAGTGACTGTACAGTTATGTAACTTTGTTAGTTTTTTTTTTTCTTTTTTTTTTTTCTTACTTGTATTAAGTTCAAATTATGTTAATTTATAGTTTAAACTATTTAATTGAATGTTTTAAAAGATAATTGAATTATATTAACTTTATTATTATGCCATGACATGAAAAGAATTTTAGATAAAATATTTAATTATTAGATATAAATAAAATTTTTAATAATAATAAAAATAAAAATAATAATATAATTGCATTAAAGAGTAGAATAAATTGAAAAAAATATAACATAAAAAAAAAATTCACTAATTATCATAGTGTATTAAAAAAAATTAATGATTAAGAAAAGAAAATAATAAATATTTAATATTATTATACAAAAACTAAATTAATGAATTAATAAATAAATAAGTAATAATAATAATTAATGAATAATGATAAATAATAATAGCAATATTAATAATAAATAAAACCTGTTACTCAATTTTGCAGAGCTAAACTTCTAGAAAAAGAACAACTAATAAATAACCAAAATTAATTTTAAAATAAGTTTAATCGAAATATAAAATGAAACAACTAATTGGCTTGATTATAAGCTTGCCTTGCAGATGTTGCAGTAGAAAGTTTTGACAAAGACTCACTGTCGTCTTCTTCATTAACTGATCCACCAATTATTTCTCTTAAGGCATTATACCAAGCAAGTTGTTCTTCACGAGTGGATGCTTGGAAACTAAAAGTATGTTTTTGAGTTATAGTCTTTGTTGCAGCTTTTCCAACAACTTTAAAAGCATATTTACCATCACCTTCTTTCATTGGACCTAAAGAACATTCAGGAAGGTAAAGAGACCATTCGACACGAGGAGACTTGATGAAATCAGGTGATTCATACTGATGTAAAAATCCGCCTGGAGTTAAAACAAAATAAGCTGTATTATAATTCTTTAAAATTTTACCCTCTTTACGTTTTAGCATACCTTCAATGATTGGAATAGTTGATTTATCATTAATATTTGGGAAAGTGACATCATCAAGAGTTTTATTTTTAGCATCATAAGGAATAAGAGAGTCTGCTTTACGTGCTCTAAATTTATCCCAATCATAAGAAGGATGTAAAGAATTGAAATAATCTTCAACAGTATTAATTGTCAATTCATTTTTTCCTACTGCGGTAGATTGAATCTTACAAGTGTTCATTACAATATCCTTAAGAGACTTTACAAGATGAACCTCAAATGTTTCAAAATGTTTTTCTGTAGCAATTAAAGCATCTTGATAATTATTATCAACTGAAAGTAAATTTGCAACTTCTGCAAGTGTGTTTCTTTGGAGTACATAAGGATCTACATAAGGATCAGGTTTGTTTGTTGCAATATTTGCTTTTACCACATGCTTGGAGAATATTTCAATAGATTTTTCTGTTAATGCACGTTGTTTTTCAACTTGCTTGGAAGGTTTTTCAGTTGCAGCTTTGATTCCTCTATTATGCTCTTTAATTTCCTTATGAGCATTTTCTAAAAGAGGCAAAACAGATGTAGACAATGACCTTACTGATTCTTCACTTACGTTATAGAGTTCTTCAATTCTATTTCTAAGTAAACTCAAGCCACCAACTATACCATTTTGTTCGCCATCTTGTGTGTTTCCATTAGCAGTTGGAACAGACTTTTCCGAAGAAATTGTAGCGCCGTCTAAAAGAGGAATGTTATTAAGAGATTTAAGTAGTTTGGAAAGTTCTTTTCCAGCGCTTTTTTGATGGTCTATAATTCCAGAAACGTATGACTTATTGTTAGCATGGGATAAAATAAAATAAAATAAAATAAAATGAAATAAAATAAAATAAAATAAAATAAAATAAAATAAAATAAAATAAAATAAAATAAAATAAAATAAAATAAAATAAAATAAAATAAAATAAAATAAAATAAAATAAAATAAAATAAAATAAAATAAAATAAAATAAAATAAAATAAAAAAAAAA